>VZRO01003876.1:418151-474941 GCA_013397915.1 Daphoenositta chrysoptera
TTTTTGAAGATATTTTCCAAGTCATGTTTTCAAGTTTCAAAGGCTTGTTGTTGCTCTTGGTTCAAGTCTTGCCTCTTTATTGCAGATTTTCAAATAGTATATCAAATCTCCCATCCAGTGTATATTCACAGACTGCCTTTGGACCAAAAATGACCCCTTTATTTGCTCATGACACACCTTACTTATGCGAGAATAGAGTATCATTTTCTTAATGAACAGCTGCATTTTAATTGCATGTTCTGGGAATAACCATCAACTGGTGAAATACAGTCTGCTCAGCCTTCAGTGCATGAATGCAATCACCACTCTTTGGTCACAAAAACCCAAATTTTCTTGCATCTTTTTCGTCTGGAATGGTTGCAGCAACATTCCTCAAAAGAACATCTCTGGAGGGAACTAGGTCACTAAACTTCCTAACCCAATAGAAATAGCTAATGACTTTTTGATGATTTTCAGTATTTTTTTTCCCTAAAGCCTCAGCTCCTAGAATAATTTAATTCTGCAAGCATCTTAGTTTTCAAAAACAGTTCTCAAGCTCCTTGTGAGAAAAACTCAGAAACACAAACCTCAAAGACTTAAAATCTGTTTTTAAAAGTCCAAGGTCAATGAAAACGGGTATTTGGATTTGACTTGTTTTTTAAATGCTTGAGACTGACAGTCCTTAATATCTCTCGCACATTTTTACTGCTTAATTACGTCCTTTCTAAAATTGTAAGAGAAAGTGAAACAGTACCAGAACATAACCAGTTCCCACTAAAACCTGTTGGCTGCACAAAAAATCTCTTCATATATTGCCATGAACAGTTGCTTTACTGAAGCAGGGCTGACTCATAGAGCTGAGACACCTTCTTGCAGCTGCTGAATGCAAAGGCAAATATCCCCATAACACTGCTGTGTTTTATGGGACTCTTCCAGTGCACTTACTGCCAAGAGCAAAGTAAGAGCTCTTTCCTTTAGCCTTTAATTGAACTAAGTTCTCTTTGATTCAAGGGTTAGTTTTGCCTGAGCAATGAGTGCAAATCTGGGCCATACAAGTAGTCCCAGTATAGATCAAAAGATTATTGTATGTAGATATTAGCAGCTAACATTATTGATATTAATGAAGAGACAGACTGTGCTTACCATCTGCAGATATTGGAGTGGGTGGGTAAGATTTCAGTTTTAGGGAATTAGAAACATCCTGGGTTTTTTTTTTTTTCCATTTGGTTAATTATGAAATGGGTATTAAAACAGATAACAGTGACTAATTTGGCCAATGAATTTAATGGGATGAAAGACAAGTACAGAAACAAAGCAAACAAAGAAAGGAGAAAAAAATGTAGAAGCTTTAACTTGTATTTAATGAGGTGTAATTGCTGTTTGTACTAGAAGGAAACATTTTCCCCTACCTATTAAGGTCATTTTTCAGTTTTAAATGTTCAAGTTTCAATCAGCATTTGAACACATGATAAATATCACTGGCAGAGATTGTTGCTTCTGACCTGTACAAGGTGTAGAATACTTACATAACCTGCATCAGCCAATAAATCTGTGGTTCAAAGAAGAAAATGTATGTCTGGGTGTTGCTACCTATCTTATATATAACTAATTATTTAATGTTTTCTCTTCATAGGCTGTTGCATTTTAAAGTTTTTAATACAGAAACAGATCTTTTTATGTTGTCTTTTGTTTGGGTAGTTGCGTAGATAGTGTTTCTTTCTGCCTGCTGCTGTGAGAAAAATCTCCAAAGTATTTCTTTATGTGCTAACTGTGGCTGAGTAGCTCTCCTGACATTTTGCCTGCTTCAAAGAATGGAAGAGTCCCCAACCAAGGAGAACACCTGTCAACCCTGGCTGCTGTTAGAGCAAGAGTCTGCGTCTAAAGGGAAAGCTGACTGAATTTTCTTGATGTTACAAATCATGTACCATCAAACCTAGATTACAGCAGGATAGTTTAAACACAGATAAAGAAAAATCATAGCTAATTTGTGGTAGTTTTGGGCACACAGAGCCAATTTATCATGATTCTTTATGAGATATTTTTGTGAACAGAGTCCACTTTGTCTTTTTTCTCTACAATTCCTCTTCCATCATCAATCCCTCGTCTTTTCTGAACAGCCTCTTTTCAGTTCCTTTGTCTTTTCTTAGGTTAAGTATCTGCTGTTTTGCTCCTTCCTAGATTCACTGTGACTGTGCATCCTTGGGTGGGAAGGACCCACTTAATAAATACAGGTATTGCCTTGCTGTATTTTGCAGAGAACCTCTCAGTTGTGTGAGAGAACCAGTGCTGTGATGACAGAGCAGCAAGTTGTGTCCTGGTTCTGCAAGGAACCCCACATCTTCCAGAAATGCTGGAAGAACACAGCTCAGTTCAGCTTGAGCTAGGACTTTCCAGTTCAATGAAAAATGTGGGACACTTGGGTGTATGTGGGACACCAGTTTTCACCTCTTAAATCTCACATTGTGTCCAGGACTTTTCTCTCCTCCTGTACCAAGGTGAATTACCCCTGTACCTGCCATTGTCCAAGTAAACAGCTTGGGTTATTCAGGAATCACAGAATCAGAGTCAGTGAGGTTGGAAAAGACCTCTGAGATCACAGTCTGACCTTGGACTGATCACTACCTTGTCATCTAGACCATGGCACTAAGTGCCATGTCCAGTCATTTCTTGAGCACCTCCAGGGATGGTGACTCCACCATCTCCCTGGGCAGCCCATTGCAATGCTTTACAACTCTTTGTATGAAGAAATTCCTCCTGCTGTCCAACCTGAACCTCCCTGGAACAGCTTGAGGCCATGTCCTCCTGTCCTGTCACTAAAGCAGTGGCACCAACAGACTCTGCAGAGGAACAAGCCAGGATAGGAGGCCAAACACAAGATGTACCGTGCTGTAGCACTGTGGCTCTGAGGAAATGCTGCTCTGTCCATGTCCTGAGGCAGCTGAAAGAGCAAGGGCCAAACCAGCCCCAAACCAACAGCAACGTGCTAGTACTCTTCATTTCTTGGTCAGCACAGCACAAAGATGTCACAAAGATGAAGTGACTTGCTTGAGACTCTGCAAAAAATCAGTGATAGCACTGAGCACTGACTGCTGAGGCAGATGAGTGCTTATGTTGCAAACCACGGTGCTGCTTCACAGGCCTTCCACCACTCATTACATAATGCTAGTTAGTAACAATGACTGTTTTTATCTAATCAGAGCCAAGGAACCTCAGACTGCTTCGGGGAGGAGGGATGCATTACATGGGAATTACAGGATGCTAGAGCTGTCCAAGAACATTTTAAGTTAAATGTATTTGATATTATGCAGAAATAAAAAGACAGCAGGTGGCTGCTCTCTGCTTCACCTCTTGACTTTTGGACTGGCCGCTACAGAGGATTTTCAAACACTCCTATGCAGGGACATCAGACAATGGAAAGCTGCCCAGATACAACTTGTGTCCTACTGGGAGGAGAAGAAATGACCATCTTCATGTTCAGCTTCTCTGTGCATGACTATTTCATTTTGGCCAACAGAAATGGAAAAGAAATAAACACAAGAACGACACTTTCAGTAAAAACTCCTACTTAGATAGCTTGTTAGAACAAAGGGCTTTGAGCAATATCAGTAATAAACAATAAGCTATTGATTGACTGTAGGAAAAAACATTTACAATTGTGGAAATACATTGCTCTATGCTAGATGGATTTTTAGCTGACCTACCTAAAAAAGCACAGTTTATCCATTAGGTTTTATTTTCTTTTAGTACTGCTAGAGGAGTGGGACTGAGAAAAACTGGATTGCATTGCCTTTTTAAAAAATATTCTTATCAATTATCTATGCTTTTATCATACTTTATTGTAGGAATATTTTAAATTTTATATTAAAACTTCTCATATTAGACTAATACAGTCTAGACATTGATTTCAGTGGGCATTGGAACTTTCTTAAATAGTTTCCAGAAAAGTTTCTTTCATCACTGGTAAACTTGGACAGCAGACAAATGAGATGGATGAAAAATATGTATTTAGAGCATGGCATATAAGAAGGGGACCTCAGTGCAACAGCCTGTCATCAAGATATTTGCTTTTGAAGTAGTTATTTTTTTAGAAAATACTTAACTTGCTGTAAAATGTATTATTAGTGAGAAGCTTCAAAGCAAAACATTCTTGCCTCCCACTTTCGGTTTTTTGATAAAGAAAGGATTCTTAACATAATCATATGGTTGAACTGATTATGTAAAATAGCTTTTTAGCAATTAATATTTGAGTGAATGCCTGCTCTAAAGGGAAACCATAATGGATCTTTGTTGCACTATCAGACTTCCTAAAGAGACTGTTTAACTAAGCTTCTTCTGTACTAACAAAACAATAAAAAACAAGTGTGAAAAACGTATCATTTTAGGACTCTTCTGCTGTGGAATGTGAGTTTCTTTGCTGGTACTGGGACAGATTTCTCTATAATTCCCAATCTTTTGTATTGAAATATTTTAACATAATCAGTGCATTTTCACTGTGATCATAAGGTTTCATTATTTTTTTAACAAGTTAAAAAGAGAGAGTGGTACTTTTGCATGGATTTGCAACAAGCTTTGATGAGTTCCAGAAAAGTGACTGTTACACAAATATACAAGGAATGAAAAGAACTTGTTATCTTTAACAAGAGCTTGATTGGATATAATAAAAGTTCCTTGTTAATTTACTGAAGTTAGCAGCTATGCTGGTAATGAATTTATAATCAACAACATTTGATCTTCTGCGGAAGCTTTTGCCCCTTTCTCCCCCTCAAAATGTTTCTGGAGAGAGTCCAGATAATTTCCTTTAATAGGGATTAAAACTTTAAAGGAGTGTCGCTTTGTAGTGACCCTTTTTGGCAGTTTATCAGAACACTTATGCAGCTGGTAAATGTAACTACAAAATTCTGTGGAGGGATGACTATTTTTCCTTAAACAATCTCTCCTCTCCCCTCCCTGCCATGGGCAGCACATTGTTTACAGCAACACTGACAAAATAAAGAATTGCAAAAATGAGTTACGTGGACAGGAAAGCTTTGATTCTATGGGAATAGCTCCAAAAATGTCTTGTGTAATGCATCTTAAATGAAGTCATTATCCTAGAACTTTGAAATAATTCTATCCAAATAGACATAACCTGTTTTTTAAAATAATAATGTTCCATTTAGAGTTCTGAGAAATTGTCTGTGTTTTTAACGTGAATTAGGACTGACATTCACATGGGTCTCACACAAAGACTATTGAGGTGTTGTGCTGCATTTGTGGAGAAGTTTTCCTATTGACTCATTTTGATTTTACAGTCCTTGTTACAAACTGGTATTGTTGTTGGAATCAGTGTTTTAGTGGAGAGGTGGTTGTATGTCTGTTTTGTTTTGTTATTTTTTTAAAAGTCACTCAATCACCCTTGCATTTCCTTAAGTTCTAACCCCTGCCAAGTACTATCCAGGTCTATGGGAGTGAACACCAATAGAGCCACAGATGGACAGGGTAGACAGACAGCCCATATAATCCATCCTATGCTGCTTTTATAAGTCTATAAAAATGCAATAAAGAAAAGGGTCTCATTAGGTAGAGGCAGGGGGCTGATCGATTTGCAGGCCACACTCAGTTTATAGCTGCCTTCTGTGTGAAAGTCCACTTTAGAGTGTGAGTTTACTCTGTTTGCCATGGCTTGTTTAGTTAGACTTAATTTACTTCTGGTAATGTTGAGCATTATTCATGTTTTTGTGGTGACTTTCACCCCAATTTGGCACCTAAGAATGGACCCACTCTCATTTTACTCTGTAGAAATAAAACCCCTTAAGCCAGAGGTCAGGAGAAAAGCTGAGTGAAATGCTTCTACCAAGTGTGGGTTGTCTGGAAGGCAGGAGCTGTTTAGTTGAAAGGGAAACTTAATACTGTCAAAGCTCTCATTTCAACTCCTGTGTATTTTTCTGCATTGCAACAAGCACCACCTCCAAGTACTGAAAGAGGCTAAAAGAAAAAGACTGTACTTAATCTCAAAGCATGCAATTTTTTCTTTTGTTGTGGTAGTCTTTCCAGAGAAGAGTTTTTTCCTGTAAAAAGAATTAGGAGCATGTGATTTTAAAATTAATTTTAAATCTCTCAGTGGGGCTGGTAGAGCTGGCTGCAGCAGTGCTGAGGTTTTCTGCAAAGCAGGCCCGTTGTTCTCAGCACTGCCAAAGGCTGCTGCAGGTGGATTCAGGGAGAGAGGCGAATGTGATGCCCATATTCAGTGTACTTTTTGGGAATCACACCTGAATAAATGACAACAAATTCCTAAATGTGAACTGTTGATCCAATCTTATGAAACTGTTGATATTTTTATTCACTTATTTAATAATTCAGTAAATCAAATTAACCTTTATTTCAACTATGTCATGTGCCTGGAAGTTCTAGTGATTCTTTTTCTGTGTTATATGTTTTTCGCTTATAACATTTTAGGTTGCTACCTATAAGTTTCGTTATAGAGTCATAGAATGGGTTAGGTTGGAAGAGAACTTAAAGATCATCTAGTTCCCACCCCTTTGTCGTGGATGTTACCAATTAGTGGGTATTACCAATTCATAGTAAGAAGAACAGTTCACAAACATTTGTAATATTTTAAGGAAAGGACCAGTCTTAAATTAAAAATATTTTATAAGTCCAGCTAGTGGAAATTATTTCAAAGTGTTTAGGATTAATAAAGTTCATTAAAAAATCAACCCTAATGTGTCTGTCACTTGGATTTTAATTTTTTTTTTCTAATGGCTATCTAGTAGCATGTCTTTAACCTTAAGAGATTAAAATAAGAAAATGAACAAACTTAAAAATAGGTTAACTGTGTTCTTGAAATAATGATTTGCTCAATTGTATCATCATACCAAAACAGACCTGATTCTTGAGTTCAGTCAGAGAATTCCAGTTACCATTATAAAACCTTCCACAATGTTTAAAGTTATTAAAGTCCATTGGGAAAATCTATCTGGCCTTTTAGTTCAACCTCTATTATTATTATTGTTGTTGCTGTTGTTGTTATTGTAATTACTGTTATTACTGTTATTATTGTTGTTGTTTTCGTCTTCCTTCCCCCCAGTTTTTGTCTTCCTTCCTCCCAGTTCCTTTTTATTCAAACAAACATACAAGTGACTCCCATGTGATGCAGTGAACCATACAACTCATCCCTACTCTTTGATACTACATATTACCCCCACAGAGCTCATTCTTCAAAGCCATTGACTGGGTTTGAGGAGCCAGTTTCTGTTAATTTTAATGGGGATTAGACATCCATCCCCTAAGGCAGCTTTGAAAAATCTCCACCAGATTCTTTATGGCTCTTCTTGGAGGCAACAAAATGTTTATGTAGTTATGTAGCTGCATTTCTATTTCATTTCTACTGAATCCTCTAAATGACACAATTTCAAAGAGATCAGTAGATTATCGTTTTTGCATGCAAGGAAAAGTAATACCTTGTATTTTGATATGTGCCTTGTAACAATTAGTTTATACCCTGTTCTTTTCTGGAGAACACTGACAGCCTTCTTCAGAAAACTGATTTATTTCCAACCTGCTCTGAATGATGTATTTAGAACATGTGTCACCTTAAATATGCAGTCTTTAAAAACAAAATTGCTGAGTGAGTGGGAGAGAATTACCTTTTCCAACAGAACCAAAAAGCAGCAAATGCAAACCCAAACCCATTTTCCATTCATTGACACACATCCCCCAGCAGCAGTCTGGATTCCCTTTCCCGAGCACTGCTACCCTATCTGAAGATTCTGGGAAATAATAAGAGCAAACCTCAACTCTTATGTTAGAAGTATCTGCTCTGCAAACATTTCCTTTGAAAAAAGTAAGAAGTTTGCCATGGATATAAACAGAAGTGTTCTTCGTTATAGCAACATGGACGGCTGCTAAATTGCGTTTAAATTGTCCTTGTTTAATTTATGTTCTCTGCTGTCTGCCTTGTATATATCCCTTAGTTATGTTTTTGTCAGTTTTGTTTCTTTAAATGTATTATAAATTTGTATTTCCCTCATAAACCAGTCTTGAAAAGGGCATCTGTACTGGAAACTGGTTTTAGTGACTTGACACTTTGGCTCTTTTATGTTGTGAAACGAGTTTTAATTTTCTTAACATAGGCCAGGCATGGTACATAAACCTCTACCCCCCCAGGGAGGCTTTTATGTTTGATTCCTTTAGTGGCAAAGCTTTTGAATTTCTCCCCTTGATTGACTTGATTATGATCTTCCCAGTATATATCCTTCATGCTGATGAATTCCTGGTAGGGATCCTCAAAGGAGTTTACAAGCTTCAATACTAGATGAAACAGAAGAATTAAATTATCCTTGCAAAAGCTGCTCCTAGTGAAAATAGGAAGTTGAATATTAGTGCTGCAGATATATTTATTCCTTGAATATCTAGTTTAGATACTGGGGGAAGATTCATTTTTAAAGAATAGGTGCTCCGAGATTTCTGCTAGGTGACTGAATCTGCTCAACCAGAACCCAGTTTGAAAACCTAGGACAAAACCCCCGTGAACATTGTTCTGGCTTACTCTGCTCTTGGGCTTTGTCCATGCTGGGATGGAGTGGATTTAACCATCCTTGATGGAGGTCTTTTCCTCACTTAGGAGAAAATTGCTGGTAGAATCTCACGTTAGATTGAGCAGCTACTCCAACAGTCCATAAGAGAACTATGTAGCATGTAGCCACCATTGTACAACTCTGAAAAAACCCATTCTGCCAGAGAGGATCCTGCTTGAAGTATATGCATGGCAGACAATGCTTCTGTCTTGTGCTGCTCAACATGCTCCATCAGAAGAGACTGGATTTTGCCCTAGGAGATATGTTCAGAACTTTGGAATATGGTTGGCTTCCTAACAATTGGTTCTTGCAGGTCACTGCTGCCCAGTTTCCATTTGTCTGTAAGCATTACACACAAGAAGGCAGCTCAGGTGTGTGTGTTTCCCCCCTACTCCTTCCCCCCAGTTTCTATGGTGCCTTTTGGTCTGGGATACCCCTTGGATCAGTTGGGGTCAGCTGCCCCAGCCCTGTCTCCTCCCAGCCTCTCGCTCGTGAGGAACAGAAAAGGCCTTGACTGTGTGTCAGCACTGCTCAGCAATAACGAAAACATCCCAGAATTATCAACATTGTTTCCAGCAGAAATCCAAACCACAGCTCCATACCAGCTACTATGGAGAAAATTAACTCTACCCCAGCTGAAACCAGCACAGTAAGAAAAGAAAACCAAGTGGAGGAAGGCAGGATGAATGTAATATTTTTCAGCACCACCCCACCCGCCTTTTTTTTTTTCCTTATCAGAAAACTACAGTTGGGGCTTTTTCAGAAATTAACCCAGATAGACTGGAGCTATTAAGAGAGAACTGGAAGGACAGGCAGGAGAGACAGAGGTATAACTTTCCTGAAAACAGACTTAAATTTAGGAATGGAGGTCTGTGTGTATAAATTCTTTCATAAACATGTAAAATAGAAATAATACAGAAATGCAAATACAGGAAAGCATGAATCCCTCAGTGCAGAGCTCTCCCTCCCTCCTACACTGGCTTTAAGGCTCTCAGCTGTCATTTGTCGTTGGAGCTGGCTGAAAATGATCCAAATTTTATGAAAACTATCATGACCTTTTTTCCTGATTTGACAAATAAAAGGATGTTTTTTCAGGGTGGGGAGAAGTGTTATTATCTGTAGTGAAAGCAAGTTTATTTTTTTTAAACTGTTTTAATGGTAGTTGTTTCTATTTTGGTAGGTCTGTGTATAGAAACTGATGCCAGAATGCTAACACTGCACATTGCCAGAAATCAGTTCAGATTTTCTTCTCTCTTGCTGTCACATTATAAAAATGATTAGGGGTTTAAATATTGATTTTCTTATTCACATAAGTTTCTAATCTATTTTTAACACTCTGAACTCCTGTGTGTGGTCTCCCAACACAGTGGTTTCAAAGACTGCTGGCAGAAGAGATTTTCTATTTTACCAGTTTTGAATTTGCTGCTGTTCTCTGGATCAAAGGAGAGAAGCAAGGTTTTGTTTAGATCTTGGGGTGTAGATAGTTCCTGGTGGCAACTATTTAACTTTGACATAGTGAGACACTTACATGGCATCCATACCTGATGTTCTGGGGATACTCTTTCTGACTGTTCCTGTGTATTTAGGCAAATCCACACAACAGAGAACTGTGATTGTTCTTCCTCCCAAATCAAAGGTGATTAATTTTATAATTGGTTCCGAATGAAAATCAGAACGTATCTAATACAGAGCTGTATTTTCAGATGCCAGGATTAATTAATTACTGTGAATTACATAAAAATAACTTCAGTGGGAAAACTCTTCCATTAGCCAAAATTTTTTTTGAATTTGTAAGCCAGAGAAATGGACGGTATGCGAAAATATTTCTCTCTGCATTTTCTGGTGAGGTTCTGATGTTTCCAGACCTCCACAGATAATTTTGGATCCCCCAAAATAAAATCCAGATAGATTCTGGGATTTGCATTTTTGAAGTGAGACCACAATGAAGTTTGAGATGTCTTGTTTGTTTTTTTCAGTATGTGCTGGGGATGATCTGCTCAACAACAGTGAAACGTGAACTGTAAAAGCTGGGGCTTGGCCCAGTATAGCTGTTATGGTAGGACTGGTAGATATCTACCCTTCTCCCCAAGGTATCATGCCATTATTTTGCCATATATATTGACATTTGTGAACTGTTAAGGGAATAGTTTCTTTTGTTGTGGCCAGTCGCGTGGCTGTGAATATTTCATAGTCCACTCTAATGGCTGTGGTAGGGGAAGTATGTTTGGAAATCAGGTTCATCCTACCCAGAACTCTGCCAAACGTGGGAGCCAAACCACAGCTTGCATGAAAGCAAACAATGAAGTGCAGCACAGGAAACTGCTCAAGAATTTGCAATCAACCATAGTTTAGCAGCAAGACACAAGACAAGACTGGTGTGGTGGTTTCTTTATCCTTTCTTTTCCATTACAGAGCCTTCCCTCATGTTTGCTGTCTGCACAACTGTAAAAGTTCTTCCCTCCTTCTCACCATCTCCTATCAGGAGTGAATGTTAATGTCTCAAAAGGGCAGATTTGAGGAAAGCAGACTAACCACTCACAAACAGCAAGCTCTCTAAAACCACAGGTGCATTGTAGGGGTTTCAGTCATTGTTTTGCCTCATTTTATTTCTCCTTTTATTTTTCAGGCTCTTTAACAGCAGCCCTTGCCAATAAGATGAGAGAAAAAACCCCACACTGTTCTTCTGTAGCCTTTGGCATTTCTGAGTTGGTGGCCAAAACTAATTGAATTTGTGGAAGGAGAAAATAATGAGGAAAAATGCAGATTAGGTAAGGGAAAACCTTCAGGGACTGGACTAGAATATAGATGAAGCAAGTGAGATCCTGGGAATAGTCAGCTCTGGAACGGCTTTGCCTTTATTAATGAGTGGGAATTGAAAAATACATATTTATTATCACCTTGTTTAATGATGTAACTTGTTAACAATGTAACTGTCACCTCGAGACACTTTCCTGAACAGCAGGACAGGCTTGTGGGACTGGTGCCTCCCCACTGTACAGTGTAACACCACATATTTTCCCTTCAGCTATGCTCATTCTTTTTGGCACTTTATTCAAAAAGTCTGTGCCTCATCACTGCCTTTTCACTGATATGATCAACAGCATAAGTAAGATGTTTGAAAAGTAATGTGCTTTGCAGTCTGAGGGGCAGAAGAATTGAAAAGCAAGGAGAAATGATAAGCCTTGGGAAAATGATAAGGCCTGTTAGCAGGAGAGATAGGGCAGGGAATGAGGGTGAATGGTAAGGGACTGAGGCAGCTGGGCAGCACAAGAGGCAGATGGTTGACTGCAAAACAAGAACACAGATTCAAGAGTAATCTGTACTGAATAGGAGAAATATCAAATGGATTTATAGTGAAAGTGTGATTGAATTAGCAGTGGTGGTGACATGGGGATTCTTTAGTGCTACAGCTTCTGCTAAGTCACATAGATGAAACATATACTCCACAGGGCTGCCATCAAGTACAGTAGCCCCCCATTCCCCCCAGTAAATCTGCCTTTCATATAATAAGTCAACAGGCTGTTAGAATTTCCTGAAGTCTTTCTTGTTGGATTTATCACAAACATTTTACTATATTTTGATAGGAAGGTTCCTGTTTCATTGAGAAAATGAATATTTGAATAAAAACTCAACATAAGAATTACATAAATGCCCACCATGGTACTGGATGACTCTTTTAGTTCTCTTCCCCCCATCCCTGAACTTGGTGGGGCCAGTGAGCTGAATCTTTTAGAAGCAGCATGGACAGGTGCTCCTGTAGTGTGTCATCTCTGTGGGAGCAGGTTCTGTGTGATGGGTAATGTGATCTGATGAGAGAGACTTAGGGAGGGAAGCAGGATCAGAAAGTACTTGGACTTCAGCTCTTGCAGGGTACCACAGAGATCCTCTCCTGTTGTAATACGTTGACTGTTGGTTTTCTTCCTGTGCTTCCAGATTTTACGTGGAAAGTTTTTATAGTGGCAGAATGTTTAGCTTTTAAACCCAGACATGTGTCTTTATTATTATTGTGTCTTATTCTGTGCAACTTTCTAGCGTTCTTGGGCTCTCTTTTTCCATATATGAGGGTAGGCTCAGAGTGTTTACGTGGTTACCACTTACCTGATTCCCGGGACCCACTAAAAAGGGTGTATTTCAAAACAGTCAGCTTCTGTTGGGCAAAGGAGAAATTAATGGTAAATCCTTCAAAAAGTGAAAGCTTTAACCCTTTGGTCCTTTAAAACCCAGTTCCCATTGGTGCTAACTTCCCTTTCATTGAAAGATAATGAACCTTCACTTCTGTTCTGCGTCCTCACCTTCAGCGTGGGTTCTCTGCATAGCTCCCGTCGGGGTCAATTATCAGGCAGGAGAGGCCCCCGAGAGCAGAGACTATTGCTTAATTGTTACTGTGGGATCCTTGGGCAATGTGCACTTCTGGGGCTCATTTACAATTCTAACACATCCAGTGCGCCCTGCATCAGGAGCCCTGTGAACTGGACAAAAGTTAGAAAGTGGCAGCGCTGTTCCTGGCCAAAAGCTCATTAAGATAGACATCTCCTGCTAGTGAACATCACACAGATGACACAGACAGCTCACTCCAAACGAGAAACATTCTTTTGTTCTGCCTTACTAGGGCTTTCAGATAAAAAGAATTTGAGGCCAGCTGTGATATGAAGGGAACAGGTTTAAAATAGCTCTCAGGGGCAGTAAATGCTTAATGATCAGATCTTTCATTGCTCTTGGAACATTTGAGGAAACTCAGCCAGCTAAAATTCTTGTTGATTACTTTAACAGAGGCCCTTTGTTCATATTATCATGCAGAATAATTAAGCCAATGCAAGCAAATCCTTAGCTATATACATAATTAAAATGTTAGGCTGTGATTAAACAGACAGTATTGGCACAGACAGCACCTATTCACTTCATAAAAGAGTTCCATCACTACCTTGTTTTCACCCTATTTTATTTATTATTTTGGAAAAATAAGTTTTATTAAGATAGTGGAAGATGATGTGTTTTCAGTGATGAATGTTAATGAAGAATGTTCCAGTTAATGAGATTTTATAATGGAGAAAAAAAGATACAATCGTATCCAAAGTAGTTAGCTTATAGGGCAGAATTAAAGGTGAAAAAAAAGAGCTCTGAATCAGTTTTAACTTACTTAAAAGTTCATTTTGAAGGGGTTATGTCAAATTTTCTCATTTCCTCCATGAGTTTGGCATCTCTTATGCCGAGGTCAAGTCTTCAAATTGAAGAGTTTATGTGGCACCTGAAAGTTTGTCAGAAAGAAAAACCCTTTGATCTACGAAATATTTTATTTGAATGCACTTTCAACTTATTGGACTACCTGTTGTTAAGTCAAAAGCTTATTGTTAAACATTACATCATTCTGAGCTCTCCTAAGCCTAACCACCAACTTTCTTTTGGGATTCTCTCTCAGATGGCAATTACTGACAACAACAGTTATGCTGTTGGCAGGGGCAGACTGGCTTTTCTCAAGCTTTTTTAGAAATGGGCCAGGATCCTTTGTGATTTCCCAGGCAGCAGAGATGGAATTTTACAGAGTTTCTCCCGGCGAGGTCATCAAAAGTTCTTAGGAAGCAAATTTTGGCTCTTCTGCTTTTTTGGGTCACAAAATCTTGTTTTACCAGAATTTTTTTCACAGTGGCATAGGTGTCCCTAGCTCTGGGACTAGAGGGAAGCTAATAGAGAGGTGGCATCAGATAGAAATCAGGTTATTTTGATGCCAGGGAGGAGTCTATAAGTTTTTGACTATTTTTTCATGAATATATATTAGGTAACATATTACAGAACAGTAGCAGCAATCAGCCAGTAGATACACAGGCTGATTGAGGCAGCCCCAGCAGAGATCTTGGGGTTTACCTTGACTACCTTTCATGTACTAGACCAGGGCAATCTTTTTTCACAAGCAAGGTCTTTGGATGTGATTTCTGAGATGGAAAAAGTTAGTCTGCTGGGTTCAGCCCGCTGCCCTGAAGTAAAAGTCAAAGTGACAACTGTTCTACTCTCTTTACTAATCCTCTGGGCTATGCAGCCCCCTGGGAACCTCTGTTTGGAAATCTATTAAGATTTCACGAGTTGTTCAGTGGGAGTAGCAAGTAATGATTTGCAATGGCTCTGAAAACCGCAATTTAAAATGAAAATGGGAAGAAGAGAAAAGTCTTTCTCCTTACACTTATAACAGACAATGTCGTATTTTCCCTAACTTTTTTTTGTGATTTCTCTCCAGATTGAAGTGCTTCTTCCTCTGTTGGGTCAGATGTCCCTCTAATGTGCACATAGACTGATTTGCACAGAATTTGATCTAATAATTTCCTTTGAAATCCTACTTGATGTATCTTAATCTGCTGAATTTCACAAAAACATTCAGAGACTATTATGTAGATTTATGGAGAAATGTATTTTAAGGGAACAGTGGCAGGCAGAGAGTTTCTGCTGTATTTGAGCTGAGTAATCTAATTGGAAACCCCATTTGCCTACTACGGAATTTTTGGCTTCAAGACTCTTCCAGTAGTTAGATTTTGCTGGAGCTTCATTCTAGAGGTACTGTTATAGCAGAAGCTCCTTTCAATATTTTAATCATAGCAAAAAACCCAAGTCTCTTAAGAAATGCACTACTTGGTGGAGAGGCTAGGAAAAAGAGCTGCAGTTTGCAATGTTCAGTATTCAAATGCAGTTTTCCAGCTGTCAAGAGTTTCTCTGCTCCTCAGTTTCTCTAGGGTTTGCTTAACTGCTTGCTTGAAAAGTATATTTTCCTAGACACTCTATGCATTAGTGTGAGCCACAATCATTGTGAGCACAGTGGTTATGAGAGTTTTGCCTTAAGAAGAGTGATCTCATCGTGGACATCATTTAGATGGGGTAAATAATTCCCAACACATGCAGACTATAAAGATATTGGGAGCTTGTTATACGCTGATGTCATGGGAAGACTCTTCAGCAGGGACTCATCAGTGCAAAGGTCTCTAAAAGACATCTGACTTTGAAGTAAGAAGAAAAATCAGGGTGGAAAAAGCTGGTGTAAATTCTTAATTCTCCGTGGACTTTGACCATTATTATCAATTGAATATTTCAGTTGCTTATGATGGCAAAATAAAAGAGAGTCTAGGCCAAATTAATTTAAAAAATGCTTTTTTTTTCATTTTGTTTGTGAAAAAAATCCATAATTTATAAACTAAGTCTTTCAAACAAAACAACAGCAGGAATTTTATTTCCAGAATCCTAGCACATTTGCTGAAGCTCAAAATTACGCTTTTTTTTTTTTTCTTTTTATTTTGACTGGTATCATAATTTGCATAGTGTGAAGTGAGTGAGAAGGGCTACTGGTAGGATTGATTGCATAATTTTACACCTGGTTTGCATTAATATAAATGGCAAAGTTAAAGTTAGTGGATAATCAGTTTGGATTGTAAACATCCTCTAATGATTTTTAATGTTGTCATTGGACCATTTTTGAAAGAATGCCACTGTCTGGCTAGATCTTAACCCAAAGATTTTGTGAGACTTAACTTATGTGGATTTATAATATGGCACTCAAAGCAAGGAAATATTTTCAAATAGCACAGAATTGAAAACATGATCTCAGATATGGAAATACAGCTTTCTGGAACATATCACTTGGAGATGTATATGTGTCTCTAAGAATATTTTTTTTTTGGTTAACTAAATAACCACATTTAGAATCTAATCTTCCTTTTACTAGGAAGACATTTGTGAAGATTGATTAGCTGGTGACTGTTGTCTATGAGTTTATGGATAGCTATGCAGCCATAACTATAAATACTTCTACATAATCTCTTTTTATTTCACTAAGGAAAAAGCTGGCCCAAGAGCTCACTTTTCTTGGTTGATACTTCTATAACACTTCCCATTCCACCCTAAGTACACTAAGAAAAGTTTGTGTAGAAACTATTTCAGTCTCTATTGAACTGCAGCTACCCCAAACTGTGTTTTTAGCAGCATAAAACTTGGCCATGCTGCCCAACACTTTAGTACAGGAAATGAAAGTAAATGCCATGTTAATGTCGAGCTCAATGTGTTAACTGGAAAGTCTGGCTCTTCCCTTTTAGAGATGTGGAACAGAAATACTCCAGTACATAAACCTTAAGCATCACTAGACTTCTATTTATACCTCTATAATTAGAACTCAAATTCATTGTCCTGTCCTAGCTGTTGGCAGAGGAGAGAACTGAGCTGAGGAGAACCAGGATAGAGTAACAGTTCTGGCTAAGGAACACGAAGTAACTGGGAATCTGTGAAAAGTATAAAATACACCTTTGGAATTACTAGAGCACACCACACTGGGTTTAATGCCAGTACAGTAAGTATCAGTATGACCCTTTCTTAAAGAGATTGGGAGTTTTGCTGTTTCCATCAGTGGGAATAGAATAGTTTTAATTTATTGTTGCCTTAACACACCCGATTTTGTAGTGGTGTGATCCTGGAACAAACAAAGTAGAGAGAAAGAGGAATGCAAATCTATAGGAGATAGATTTGATCTTGGTGGAGAGATAACTCACTATGAGTGCTGTTTGTAGTAGTTAGCTACATGTAAAGCTTAGTGTGATGTACTATCTCTGTCTCTTGAGCTGAGGTCACTTGAGGACAGTTTGGGAGTTTTTACTTTAAGTGGTAGTGCAATCAGGCTCACTGCATTTGCTGAACATGCTGAACTATCATCCAGTGTGTCTACATTAAAAACTGTTTTGCCGTGTTAAGATCAATTATTTGTTTTTGCTTTGGATGCTTTGCATTCTTGCTCACAGTTGGGTTGGTGTTATGTGAGAAGGGAGGGTTGTGGGTTCATACTCATATACTCATGTAGTTGCAGACATACTTTACCCAAAAAAGTAAAACAGTCCAAAACCTCAGATCAAAAGATGAAGACATTTTTCAAACCTCAAACAAAAGCAATAAATGGAAATAAGGATTAACTTTGTCAATTTTCACCCCTCCCACAATAAATCACCAAAATCTTGGCTTTTATCTTAGATGGATAACACAATAGGCACTAGAGCACACCAACATTACGCAAATACTTCATGTGCTATCAATTATTTTGGAAGGAGTCATCATCTGAATTGTGAAATGCTTTGACCTTTTTTTAATGAAGAGTGTAGGAAGATGAGAGCGTTAGTTAGGCTGACACATTGTTTCTCTTGTACTTGTGTGGGTATATTTCAAAGTATTTGCAGAAGAACATAGCAGTCAATAGGGCTCTCATCTCCATACCAAGCCCCTCCTGGCCTGTGGAGTCATATGGAGCCAGAGATGATCCCTCTTAATGTGAGAGGGGGATAGAAGTGAAGTGAGAAATAAGATTCAGTGTGCTGCTAAAAAGCATTTGGTTATTATGAAATCAAGAGAATACATTCAATGGGGATGCAGCCCTGCAACCCTGACTATTAATGACTTTCAGTCTGCAACTACCTGGTAGGAAGGTGAATGCCCCTCACAGAGTTAGGAGAGCAGAGCAGGCCCATGTGCCATGGGTGTGTTCTCATGGTTAGGATTCTCCTAACAGATTTCTTGCTAAAATGAAAAGATGGCCAAAATGAATATACAGGTTGTGATGAAATAACAGAAATCAATTTCATTAGAAATTTCCAGAGATACCCTGGATTTCAGATTTGATGTACTTACTGATTCGAAGTGATTTACTTTGAACACTCATCTTTGCCAAGGCTGATACTCTCCATTTCAGTTACACTGCTAGCCATGTATGAGTTACATTTTCTTTTCTTATGTTTCTGAAAACCATCTCATTTTTAGGCATTAGCAAAGATTGATTCCATCAACATTTCCCTAATTATTTTGAGCTTCAGAATATGTATAAGAAAACAGTAAGTCCTGTACTGTTCTCTCAGTTGGCAATGCTTGATTTCTTCTTTAGTTGGTTTCCATATATGGATGTCAATGCTTTGATTTTCAAAATTAATCTTGCTGGGTAGGTGAAAGCTGAATTAAAATGGGTATTTCCCAATCTGACTCTTCCATATCTCAGTATCGATTTCACAGCAGGCAGCCATGCACTGCACCCAGCTGGGCACATGGCTTCAGACTTTCTCTGAGGTGGCAGCAGCAGGACTGCAAACAGGGAACTGAAACCAAGCATCTTGACCAGACAGCACCCTATGCAAACCATCTTATTTTATTATCAACTTCAGAGTTTATTAATTTATCAAACCAGGTCAAAGTGATACAAGTACATAAATAAGTACCATAAGAGACATACATCTCATGAAGAGAATGCAAAACATGACACTGTGTATTTTGTTGTCTTCAGTGACCAGAAACTGGAAAAACACCGCATTTTGCTAAATGATGCTTGTTTTTTGCTTTTCTTAGGAAGTGTTTATTATAAAATAAATACACAATCTGGATTCCACCAGTCCTGTCACAAATACAAAAACCAGGTTGCCTTCTTCATAAAAAAAATTACAAACACTGTACACTTTCCACTTAGTCTTTTTTCACGAGCTACTGCTACAAACAGACGATGCCTGTTAGGTGAGAAATCAACTGCTGGTCTTCTCACCAGAACACTACAGTTCCTCAGAACCTCTTCCTAAAGATTTATAATAAAATTTTACAGTTCTGCAGCACATTTAAACCCAGGAGATGCCATGTGCAAGCAGTGCTGCTCATGCCAAACTGCTTCCTCTACAGTTACACTGCAGCTCTGGTGCAGTGAGGACTTAGGGCCTTGGTTTGGATATGCTACACCCCTTTCCAACACCAGGACAGGACTTATGGAAGCTACAGTCCCCTGGAAAGGTGGCAGGACAGTCCACTTAGCTCTCTTTTTAATGAACAGTGATAGAGGACTTCTCTTGGCCAGGTGTTCCTGCATTTCAACACGCTCTACTTTCAAATGACCAGTATGTCCAAATCTCATCTGCTCTCTGTCCAGGCCTAGGGACACCAGGGTGGTCCTGAGATCACCCTGTATGTTTTCTCCTAAATCCCTTCAGCATTTCCTTCATCTTCATGTCTGTTCTCCTCACTTGCTCCTCTTTATTGAGAAGCCCTGCATCCCACTCCTCCTGAGGCTCAGGCAGCACAGGCAGGACCTGGGTGCCATGGAGAAGCCTGGTTGTGAGACCTGCACTGCTGATGGAGACTGCCAGGGTCTGCTGCCCAAGCCAAGGATCCCTGCATGATGGTGAAGCTCTCCCTGAAGAGGCTTTTGGCATTCAGGACCAACCTCTCCCACAACTTCATCCCTTTAGGAATGTGGACACCCTAGAGTGCTGTCACTGGCAGAATGACAAACCTCAAAATCCTTGCTGTCACTGTTGATTTCACTCCCTGTGAAGCCCCAGTCCCTGGTTCAGGCCATTTGCATAAAGCTTTGTTTCCTAGCATGTGTATAAACTGCAGTATTCCTGTCTGCTTGTGGAGTAGAAAATGGGAGAAAAAGCAGGCAGAGTCACTTGCATCTTGGGATTTAATCCAACATTGCAGCCACAGGGCAGTGCAGGATTTTGGTGAAAACAGTTTTTAAATTGTTACAATTATTCTGCACATGAGAGTCACCTCTCTTAAACACACTGTAGACATGCTATACTAAATTTAACAGAATCTCTCAGATTTGTTTTTTTTTCCTGAAGATAACAGTTGTCACAACAAGCACCTGCTCGTTGTGCTCTACAAGCCTATAGCTGTTTGGTGTTTGTCATGGGAGAGAGCTGTCCTTGAAACATAAGAATTGAGAGGTCACCCTCAGAAAAATGCAGATTATGTTTATGACAAATCAGAACAAATAAATTAAGCTCTGTCACAACTTTTAAGGCATTATTAATCATGAGGTTTAATGCTTTAGGTGTTTTGAAAATACTGCAAGTACTTCACCACCTTCTGCCACGTCACTTTAGAAGGTGGTTTACCAGCCAAGAGCATGTGTAAATAGGGCCCAGAAAAATGAAGTTATTAGGGCTGTGATAGGGAGCTAACACTTTTAGAGAAGTGTGTGGAGGAAACAGTGAAAACCACTTAAAAGCGAACATTTGCTCCAATTGCTACAAAAATATAGTGATTGCCACTAACACCTGCTGTTCTGTTTATGGACTTTGTTTGCTCAACTACAAGACATCACCCCAAAGGCAGGCTGCTAAGGAGTTTGTTAGTTTAAATCTGGTTTTCATGTCTCCAACATGAGTATTGTATCACTCGTATTTTTCCTCCACTACTACAAGAAATCCATGAGTCATTTCAACACCAGAAATGGTATAAATTCAGCACAGGATATAATGCTCTCCATAGCTCCTGCACATTTTTTAGGTGTTTTCATTAGTTTGAATAACTTCTTTTTAACTTCTTTTGAATACCTTTTTTTCATTAGTTTGAATAACTTGCCAAATAATAATAGTAAAAATGTTCTGTTTTATCTTTTTAACTTGTAAAGAAATGCAGCTCTGGGAAAGCACAGTCTCTCTTTCTCCTTCCCCCACCAGTAACACACAGCCTTCTAGTCTTTTGGAGGAGATATTTGAATGGTTGACACAGGCCACTACACATAAAGCAGCAAATTTGCTGTGCATGATGTGAATAATTACTGCATTATAGTTTTGGATTTTAGGGCAACTGTTGACTTAAGCAAAATAAGCCTGCAGTCCAGCTGCAGATCCAAGTTTTCATAAGTTTTCTTGCGTTTTTCCCTCCAGTGCTGTCTCCCTTAACAGTGACCCTTTTCAGACTTGTCGAGGTACAAAACCTTTACCAAATCCTCCAGCTCAGTCCTGCACACTCTGCTTTCACACATTTGGCTGATCTGAGCTTCTCCCTCGCTAAATATTTTCCACTGGCCTGAAAACAAAAACACAAAGGAGACAGACATTGACTTAGAAAAGGGCACAGGGACTTAGAAGACATTTACAAGCACTCTGCAAACCAACTGATTCACAATGGTCAAAGAGGGAATGTCCAATCCTCCCATGGAAAATATTCAAAGCATCTTACAACCATATAACATATTCCATGCAAAATAACTTTATTAAAAAAATAAATATGGATCAGAATATTACTATTTTCTTTAATTAAGCAGTCCTGTAAGTTGGCTCTATTTATTCAACCATTTAGGACACTGGATACCCTGGTAAACTAAAGTATTTAAAAGCTGGGAAGCAACACAGCTAAATGTTTCATGTGCTGTGAACTCTTCCTACCTGCGTATAATACAAACTGTGATGGAAATTAACATTTCTACACATTTATGATAGTATTAATAGAAATGCACACTGTCCTGGTAACTAGGATACTACAACACAGATAACAGTGACAAGCTTACGGAAGGCTGACAGCAAAAATTTAGGGAATTTTTAATATGAAAACATATCTGTATCTCAATAGGTCTGTAACGATTAAGAATATATTATTTCTGGGAAAAAGACTTCTTAAATAGGAAAAAATTACAGAAAAAAATCACGAGTTGTAATGTAAAAGAACTAGGAATTAAAAATACCTATAGCTTAATTGAATTAGCAAATTAGCTGAATTAGTAACTGTTAACTACTGTCACAATCCCAAACTGGATGAAATACAAAAACAAAATTGAATCAAGAGTGATAAAAGAAGTACATGTCCTTTCATAAAACACATTTTAATAATGAAGATATTGTTAAGAACATAGGAAAGTAGTCTTTCAAATATAACATAAGTGTATGTAGAACCCCTTTAATAACATCTGAATTTTTTCCCTTCTAAATTACTTTCTAAAACACTGGGGTAACTTG
This sequence comes from Daphoenositta chrysoptera, assembly GCA_013397915.1. NCBI lineage: Eukaryota > Metazoa > Chordata > Aves > Passeriformes > Daphoenositta > Daphoenositta chrysoptera. Next base: position 440,416 of record VZRO01003876.1, read on the forward strand.
ACGTGTTACATAAATAAATCCAAATTGTGCTGCTGTTCTGACATCAATCATATTTCAGACTTATGCTAGCATGGGCAGAAAAGACCCTATATTGTACTTTATCAAAACACAAGAGATTAAGACAGCATGGACATGAACTACTGTTATATGTATCTATATTTTAAATTGCTGTATTTTGATTACTTAAACCTAAACTTACCAAAGATTGTGATCATGTACTAGAGGAAAATCCAGTACATCCATTTGATGGGTAAGACAACATTTTTCATGGCTATGATTGTATGGAGAGTAGAAACTTCAATAGGTCAGAATATTACTTACTAAGGGTTGTCCTTGTTATCAACTTGAAGTAAGGAAGTTCTTCAAATTCTCTCTTGGACAGTTTTTCAACATAGAAGTGATGCAGAATCCCTTCAGCAAAGAAATTGAGAAGTGCATGTTACTGGAAATGTGCCCATTGTTCTAAAGCTGGAGTGCTGTCCTGCCTTTTTGTGAAATTTTCAGTCTATTTTTTAAAATTTTGTCTTTCCACACTCCCCTACCCACCCCCCAACTTTTTTGCTATTCCCTTCTAAATTCTCCTGGGAAACTGGGATTGCAGTGAGTTTGTGAGAGGTGTGAGAATTAGCCAATTCTTTTCCAAAAGAGATGAATGTTTCCTTATGAGTAAATGTAAGATTACAACAGAAGCCAAAAGTTCCAGTGTCTTGGAAAAAAACAGTATAATTTTGCAGTCAGATACCATTTTGAGCCAGCAGGCAACATGACCGTCAAATCATTATGAGGCTTTGTGGCTTCTTGACACACAGGGTAGTTGTGAACCATCCAAAGCTCTATGATTTCTTTTCTGCTCCCACTTTGGCCTTGGCTTTCTCTTTCAAAGCATCTAGAGATGTATCATTTCCATGTAAAAGGGTGCACTATGTGAGGGTTTCCTATGAAGAGCATATGCTTTTTGCTTAATGTAGATAGCAAGAGAGGATTTTTTTGAGGCTGGAGATAATTTTTATTACACTGAAAGTTCACAACTTGCAGTAAGTGCCTGGGCTTCTGAATGCTTCTCTATTTTGTTCTAATTTTACCAGTCAGTCTAGTAAAAGATACTGTTTCCATCCTTAACACATTTTTTGCCCATATTCTATATATACCATCATGGGTGTATTAGCACTATGGCAGATAGGGCAGACTGCTTTCAATGGAAAGCTTTTTGGTCCATCCTAAGTAACAGCCTCCAGCCACTTGGTTCAAACCCTACAAACCCTATTTCTCTGCAATAAATTACACAGAGTAATACTGAAAACCAGTTTGTCATTGTGCTTTTGCTCCCAATGAAGGGTAGGAGTTAGCAGAACTACAGCTTTGTGTGTTTCTAATGGGTTTTGTACAGAAAAATTTGAGTATGTTGGAAGTGGCTGTAATAGTGGTATCCTAAAGAGCCAAAAGAACAGCAGTCTCAAAATCCTTGGATCTGTAAACTGTCCTGGGATTTTAATGGAAGATGATACACTGATTAGAAAGAACTTGCTCAACTCACCTTTTCTAATTGTCCACACATGTATTTCTATTTGAGGTGGCTTTTCAATCTCTATTGCAATTTTCCTGATGGTTTCTTCTTCCTCTGTGAAAACGGATTCATAGACAGGAAATGTCTCTTTCCCACAAAAGTAATCTTTGTTGTCAAAGGTTTCACTTGGCACATCTTCTGTTTAAAAAACAAAAAGGACAGAACACATACTACAGCTATAATCAAGTCCTCCAGAACTTACTTGGCGTCAATAGCCAAGCATGGTTAGTTTGAAAATAGAACGTTCATTTGTATGGCCACACAAATCCATCTCCAGCTCTTAGCACAGGCACTTAACAGTGTTCTGTTCTGCCAGGTTCTGGTAGTTCTTGCCACTTCTCCATGGTGGCAAGACAGTATTTATACTTCTCAACCAGTCTCCTAGGGAAATGAGCTGTGTACAACAATGTGGTCTGGGAGACTCCTCACCATTTTTGAACCTGTTGTCCATGTTTCAAGCATATTTGAAATAATGTTAGAAATCCCAGGGTAATAAAATAACTAAATGACAATTGGTGGTTGGTTAGAGTGAAGAGACCCAAATTAATGTTTTGCTGAGGAAAAGAACCTATGAGGTTTGCATTTTGCTTGGCAGCAACCATGTGGCCAGTGCAAGCCTGAGCCAGCCACAGTGCACATTATCTCTTGCCCACCTGGTAAAGTTGCATATAAGCAGAAATTATAATTATTCTGTTTGCAATTGGAAGTTGGACAGGAATATAAGAGAGATGATACAACTTAGAGGCTCAGACAACTGTTTGTGGAAACACCTAATAATTAATACATCTCTACATATACAAGACAGAGTGCAGGAAGAGGTTCAGCTTTCTTAAAAATGGGCATTTAGGATCTCAAAAAACAAGGCAGTAACTTCCTTTTTGCCATTAATTTTTCTATTGAAGCCTGTTAGCCAGGTTTTGTTGACTGTTCTGCCAATGAAGGCTATGTATCTCTGCTTCACAAGTATCCAAAAGATCCAGACACACACCTCCTGCCTGCCTGCTGCCACTGCATCGTGTTTTTTCCCAGTAAGCAAGACTCGCAAGAGAAGATGGGAAGTGTGCATTCTACAGATCTTTCTACAATGGCTGAGAAACTCATTTCCTCAGAGCATTCTTGCCCAGTGCATCACCAAACAAACACACAAATGGGTACATAAGGAAACTCTTTTAAAGGCACATAAGGGAGCTGGACACTCCCTTACCTATTGTATCACACGAAACATGGCTTATCATTTGGCAAACCATCAGCAGAATCCTTTCAGCAGATTTTTCACTAGCTGTAGGCATTTATTTTAGTAATGTCTACGTAAGTTTTATCATTAGTGCAGCATAGACACAATGCTAAATCTGTGATGTTAGTATTTACTTTGAGGATTAAGTTATGTAACTGACACCAATCAGAGTTTTGAATCCTTCTGGTGCATTTTAAAAAGCACAAACAATGTTATATCCAAGTGGATTTCACAAGCTAGAAAAATGATTTGAAGGTTATGTGGGCACTGTGTTGGGGGAAGGATGAGAGTCCTTTGGCAGTAATGAACTTTCTGTACCCATTTCTGTAATACTCTTTGGAAATGAGCATCAGGAAGTCGTGTTAACAGCAGAGAGAAAAGCAGTGACTGCTCAGAACATGTGCCAGCAGCATGTTCCCTGTGTGAGGAGCAGCAGCAAGAGGAGAGCTGGCCCAGCAGCTCTGCCTGTCTCCCCCCAAGGCCTCTGCACACACACACTGGAACATGGCACAGCTGCTGCTGTTCACACCAGAGCTTATGTGATCAGGAGGCTTGAGCCAAGCCCTTTAACATGCACAGCAAAAAGGTGGTCTGTGATCAACTGTGTTTTACCTGGACAGACTTTACAGCATTTTCCTTCTACTTTCTGAGGGTATTTGCAGGGATATTGTTCTGGACAGTGAATTTTCTTACATTCTTGTTTGGTGATGTTGCAGGTGCACAACACACACTCTACGATTCCAAAGGCCCGGAGATTGGGATGCCAAGATTCACCATGTGAGTATGTTTTGCCATTTGAAACACAAACTACAAAAGAAAAGAAAAAGAAGAAAAAGTACAGCTGGAAAAGGTATGTTCACTGGCTACCTATCTGTAAATATTCATTTGATTCATGCCCATTTGTGTAAAGCAGTGTCTCCATATATCATCTGTTAATGTCTCAGGTCCATTTCCCTGCTTCTTGATTTTAACTTGGAGTTCCTTTACTTAAAATAGTCTGAGCCCGTGGTCACCCTTTTCTGAGCAGTTTTGCCTTGATTCCAACTCTGCTGATGCTGATGTCCATTATGTTTTGAGGAAAACAGTGAAGGTGTCTGAGTCAAGTGTCTGACTTGACCCCCCCAGTTCATGCATTTCAGTTGTGCATTAACCAGCTTATAAAAGTCACTCCTTCCCCTCGTATTCTCAGTCCACACACAGGACACAGACTGCTACAGTGGCTTTGGCTGCATTTGAATTGAATTTGCAGGTGACAGGTTCATGTCATTCGCTACTGAATCATGTGCACAGCCCCAGCCATTAGCTGAACACAGCCTTTGCAGTGAGAGCAATGCTATCAGCTGGATGGATTAGTGCCACCTGGGCCTTTTATTGCTTTTGCATGAGAGTTTTGCTATGTAGAACACAAAACAAACCACAGAATACTTGCAAAATGAAGTTTAACTCCTTTGTGGAAATACAAATGTCAATAGGTATATAAAGTAATTTGGCGTTTGGAATTACAAGATAACATTAACATGAAAAGATGCATATGGGACTGTAATTTCATTCCAACAGCTTCTAAGAACTTCAGAATATTTATTCATCAGAGCCCCTGGGAGTCAGAGAAATACAGCTGACACAAAGAGAATGGAAAAATCCATGCCTGGTAGAAGCCACTTTGGGTCACCCAGCAGTTGATGGGAATTATATCACTTTACACCATGTTTGCATTTGTCCTATAAATCCTACTTCTTTCTTTTTAAATATTTTATAAACACAAAGAAAAATGCAAACTAATCCTAACAAGGTGAAAGAAAGGGCACTGCCTGATTTCTAAAAGCAACAAAAGTGAAGCTGGGATATGTTGTAAATATTTCCAATTCTTCTAATATGCCATCATTTTTATTAATGTTTTTATTTGCAAAATATGTTCCTATTTTGCCTGTAACTTTCAAAAGCAATTTAATTTTTATCTGTAATCTGAAATTTATATCTAACTGGTAACAGATGTAACCAACTGGCTTATACTTTACTGAGTTACTGAGATTTATGGGGGAGTGTTTTTTGCAATGTCTTTCGTGAGCTTATGCTATCATTTAGTTTATAATTTGCTACTTTTTAACTCTTTCTTAAGACATGGGGGTTTTTTAGAGGTAGGAAACAGTTTTGTTTCTCAAATAAAAGGGAAGTTTTATCTGTATACTAAGAACATGGGAGAAAAAACTATAAATGAAAAAATTGTTAACTACTTAGCTGCTCAGCAGGCTTCTTACATGCTTAAATAACATATTATTGCTAATTTCTATGCTCATATGGACCTCTTTTCCCCCAGCCAGAGTTCTCCAGATCCTTTATGGACATAAATACTGCCTGAGCTCTCCCTGACAGGGGAAAGAATGATACATGACATTGTGTGGGTACATGCTCTCTGTCTTTTAAGGATTGTGTAACACAGAACAATTAAATATATACTCTGAGGTAGCAGATGAAGGCTCTAGCAGAAGCCAAATAATGGGACCTAACTTCTAGTTACCATGTTTTTAGTGCTCTTCATGTTCAGAATGATAAATCTGTATCCACACAACCGCGTAGTATTTGCATGTCAGGAGAGTTGTGTGTTTATTTTTTAACTTGTTGAAATGTGTCTCAAGGGACATGTGCATTAATTAATAAAACACTTGTTAATTGCACAGGAACAAAAGAAAACACATGGTCAGCATTCCTGTTTCCATCATGGGGATCTCTCAGACACTCTCCAAGCATTAAGTGTCTGAAGTTATACTGCATCCAGAAATATGCTGTTCGTCTGTGTGCTCTTTATTTGCTGAAACAAGTCAGTTAGAAACTCCTTTGATGATGTCTTCATGTGTGAATTACATGTCAAAGACATTGCACTGTGTGGAGATTCCTGCTCCTAGATTCAGCATAAAACACTGGCATGATCTGAATGCTTTTTCATGCTTGTTCAGGTGGATAATAAAGATCCTATAGCCAACATTCCTTCTGTTAGTTAATACCTCAAAAGATTAGTTGGCCCTAATACAAGGGATTTTAACTCTTTGTGGGTAGTTTCTAAGTGTATGCTGGCTTGTATTTGTGGATAGATGCTCTTCTGAGCATGTGTTTTTACAACTATTCCTGCCTTCCTAGGCCTGTTCCTGAAGACTTGTGGACACTGAGGTACACCCCCGGTGGGAACTGAGCATCCCACCCTTTTTACTGTACAAAACCTGCTGTCCCACTAACTGGTGAATTGGTATTTTCCCTTTATTTTTGTCCTTCCTCTAGTGCCTGAGGAATATGACTTGAATATTGTTTGCCGCATGGGTTTAAAATTCTGCTGTCCCCAAAATGTAGCATGTCCCATATTCTATTAGCAGAATGCACTAAAGGATTCTTAAGAGTGAGATTCATTGTATTGATTCATTAAGTTGGTTAAATTTGCCTCTCTACAGCTCAGGCATCCAGTACAGGCTAATTGCCTACTCTGCCTCTTGTGTTAGTCACAGGGGAGGAAAAGCATCCCTTGCATCCCACTGTCTCAGGAAACTAGTTTAAGGTGGGGGAAGACATGAGACTGTCTTTCAAGAGAATAATTTGCTAAATCATGGAGGCAGAAAACCTCAAATACTGTGGAAAAGCTTTATGGTTTGAGATTTGCAGGGCAGTTGAAATATAAGCTGTTTACAGCTATAAAAGTTACAAAATAGGAGAGAGTGTAAAGAAAATAACCACAAATTATTTCCTCCAAGAAAAGTCACAGTGTGAACAAATTAGTGAATCTAAAGGCATTGAGGTGTCCTTTGTGGCACAAAGCACTCACTTCCCTGGCAGCCACTGCATGAGCTCTCAGAATTGTGGGGCACAATCCCACAAAGTAACTCAGAGAGCAACACTGCCTTTGCAGAGTGAAATGCACTGTTGTACATGTAGCCAGAGTTGATCTCAGTCAAGAAAGAATTTCATATCCTCAATAGCTTATTGCTTTTGCCTCCCTGATTTACATTGGATTTCTCGATACCGGTGCAAGTTTTCAAGATTCTGCTGTATATTTTGAGAGGCCGTTTTGAGCTCTAGGTGACTGATTCCTGACTCAGAGCAATACTGTAAGAAGTTCTTGTCTTTACCTCGTCCATGCTTATGCTTGTTGTTGATGACGATTTGTACTATTGTTCCTGAGGCCTGCTGGGGATCCGGTAGCACTCCACGGTTACTCCTGGCACTGGGAAATCGTGGAATGTTGACCACCTGCCTGGCAGAGCTGGGTGACAGGTCGTAATGGGAGCGATGGTATGAGTGTCTCTGTTCAGGGACAGAAAGAGAGCAGGAGAGTAATGAATTCCAATGAACAAGGGGAATGAGTATTGCTGGACTGAAGCAGTAGTAGTAGGGCATAGCAGGTTTTCTAGAGCAAAAACGCTGTTTCTTTTCAGAGAATCATTTTCCAAAATGCCCATGAACCTGAAGGTTTCGCATTACAGCCCTTATTTTCTAAGACATGGTTCTTTCCACTCATCCAAAGATCTGCTGGTTCATGTGTTTAGGTAGTGTACCTAATGCTTAAAAGCCCTTCAGATTCTCTCCAAATGCTGTTATAAAAATAATCTCTTGAGCAGTAAGTTGTTAATGGATACTTTTACCACCAAAGACAGTGAGGCCCTAAATATATATGTATGTATAAATTTATACACAGCAAGCATTTGCAATTGCTATTTAAAAGCAACTGTTGCATAGCAAACAAATACTGTCAAATCTTATTCAGAGCATATACAGCAAAAACCAAATCCAGAGACCTCAGGAGCTCCTGACAGTTTCTAATTCAGCATAATTCATGAATTCAGGTTGAGTGAAAGAAACCTATTTTTTGGCTACATTCACAGAACCCAGAATGAGGCAGTAGGTATTCAGACCCATTATCATCCTTTTCTCTTTTTTCCCCAATGTACTGCCATGCACAGCACAGCAAGAAGGTATGTCTTTAAACTGTAGGTCCCACTTACAGCTTCCCTGTTGGCTGGCTGCCGGAAGATGTCTCCATCAGAATGTTCCCATGATAACTCTCCATCTCCTGTACATGAAGCAGAAGAGTATCAGTTAGAGGAGTAACTGTGCAACACCTTGGGAGATACAGAGGGGAAAAATCTCACCTAGCTTTACAGCTGTATTTAGGGTCTAATCAGTAGCAGAGGAATGGATATGAAAATCAGCAAATTTTAATATTAATATATTTGGCCATGCAGGGAGCAGAAACTGACTCAGTTTCCTCCCCATGAGCTGTGCTAGATCTTTGCAAGTGTTTTGTTTAGGTTTGCATTTCATAGAAATCACAGAGGAGAGATAAAAGAGCTTCTGCCATATTGAAAAGGACAAGGTAGATCATGAGATAAATGGTAATTTTAACATTTTTAAGTAAGAGCAGTAGACAGAAGAATACATTTTAAAAGCCCTGCATCAGTGCAGACAGTGGGTCGCCTCTACATAATGTGATGTAATGTGATGTAATCTCATCTCTCATATGGAAATGCTAATGAACTGGTTTCTCATTAGTGACTGTGTCTTAAGCAACTGATTTCTCCAGTGTAAGGCTGGTTTACTGCATAGCTATGTCTGATAATTTGTACTTTGAAAGTCAAATTCATTTTTGTTACTGGAAGAGGCTGGTTTCAAATACAGCTCAAATAACTACCTGGTAACTGACATCAGAAAATTAACAAGGATTTATTTTAATTAACTGTCAATGTATTACATTTAAAACAGTATATCACTGTATTTCATCCTGGGAACAGGACTATCACTTTGCTTCCTTGAGATCAGGTGGCTTCACAAGCAGTTTGGCTGGCAAAAAGTTTCGAGATTTGTAAAGATACTGTGGAGTAGCATGGCAAAGCAGTGAAGAATGAGGAACAATCCCTATGCAAAGGAGCACTGCAGGAGATCCACATCCTTGTTCTGCCTGAGGTGACATGTTCATGCAGCACAGAGCACTGCCCTCCTGAGAGACAGCTCAGGTCCTCCATGGTGCCACACATAAGGTAATTACCACTGCACGTCCCCAGGGTAAGCAGCTTTGTCAGCCTGCTGCACTGATGGGACTACAGAGCTTCTAGGCAGGACCTCGTTCCTTCAAATTGTGCAGGGCTCTCTGCATCCTGCTGCTTTATTAGCACTGATGCACTCTCAAGTGCCTTCTTGCTGGCTCAGCCCTCCGCTGCTCAGAGCTTTTGGTCCAGTTTGTGCACTCAGTCAACTCCTCATTTCAGGGGCTGTGGGACTATGCTGGTTTGTGTTTCGCAATCCTTGCACCATAGGGAAAATTATACAACCAACTGTATAATACTCCTTATTTTTACCATGCAATTGTACTGAGTTCAAACAAGCAGAATATTAAAAGAATACAGCGGCACAAAGGTGCAAGCAGGAGTTTTTCAAATCATCCTGACATCACTGATATCAAGAGTGGCACTTCTGAAAAGCCTAGGTACCTTTAGGTGCTTATCTGCATCTTCGAAAACAGGTCATAGATGCTTAGATACCCTGGGAGTGGTGATTCAAGTGCCATTATATTAACAGTAAGATAAAATTAATTCAGAAATGCTCAGACATTTTGGGCTTTTAGACAGACCATTAGGTTTAGACATTCTGAAAGGCTGGGAAGGCCCCTAGAATCAAGTGTACCGTGTGTACAACATCTAAAATGCAATTGCTAGTAAAATCCTGAAGTCATATGAGTATTGTCTGACACTTCATTTAAACTGTAATTGCCCTTGCCTCTGAATTGAAATTCTCGTGTCTTTCACAACTTGAGTAGGTCTGGTAACTTGTCAGATAGAAGCCCATCTTTTATTACAAAGATTCTCTACCCAGAGTAATGGCAGCTATTTCAATACATCATTTGATGTCTTGATTTACCTCATTAGGGGGATGCAACTTTATCATCAGTGCATTTTCGCCTTGTTTCAAGTCAGGAAAACAAAGGTAGCAATGTTATCTTGCTGGCACTCACAGGGTAATTTCCCAACATGCATTGGATTGTAATTACATGGGAACCTTGCAGACAATGTTCTGAGTGACAGTGCTGGTGCACAGACAAAGCTCTGAAAGGGGAAGGAGTAAATTCAGAGCCAGTCCTCTTGTGGTTGTGCTTGAACTTACCTCTGCAAACTGGACAGCAGGACTCCGGAACAGAAACTGGGAAAGAGCAAGTTAACTTGGGACAGGTCTTCAATCCACAGTACACATTTCCTTCCTGCCAGTAAAACACAAAGGGGAATTTAAAAGGAGTTGTCGACTGTCTGGTACTGTATATTCATTTTTTATGGACATGCTTAAATCTGTGTTTACATAAATGCCACTCCATGCAAAAGCAGAATATTAGATTAGAACAGTCTGTTCAGTACTTGTATTAAATTCTTAGTTCATGAAGAATATGATGATGATTTTATGAGCGGAAGTACAGAGGTGCCAATAGTTGATACTGAAGAGGTGGTGGGATTGAGAGGGATGTTCTGGTTCAGGCACTGGCTCTGAAGAATCATTGGGTGACTGCTCAAATATACTGGATTTGAATTGTGACATCTCAGGAATGGCTCTGTGGCCCAGTGCCAGTTCAGAGCTGTCCACTCCCAGCCTTGGGGCTCTTTACTTACCAGCTCAGTCTAAATGAAATCAGTCATTGGCTTAGTGCTATATTTTCCAGTTAGGTTGAAGGGAAATATTCTATATATACCAAGCAGCAACGTTTTACCTGCTGCCTCTGCATTGTAAGCTCACTTACAGCAGATGCAGGGTATGCTTTGTGCACTCTGTTTAAGAGGTCATCTGGCATTTATTTACCAGGTGCTGCACACTGGTTCTGAGCACTCTCATGAGTTTCAGCATTAATTCTCAATTCCCAGCCTTTGCTATGTATTGCTTATATTTCAGTGTCACATCTTCTAGAAAGGAGAACTGGAGCATAGACAGAGCAGGGCTCTGTCAAATCATGTTACTTACTGAGCAGCTGCACTGGGCACATTGGTTTGCTTGCCTGTTTTGGAAAAGGCCCTCAGCCACAAACATTTCGCCGTGGTGGTACGTGGTGCCATTGTATTCACAGGATTTCCCGGTGATTTTGCTGCTTACTGAGAAAAGGGAGTCTTCTGGAAACAATGGGAAAGGAACACTTCATGCAAATGTTCTTAATAATTCACAGTGTCATAAATAAAGGGGAAGAAAAGCTTCCCTTCTCCCTCATTTCTCTCTATTATGGAAGGACAAGTTTTGTCATGCTGCAAAGCACGAGTGATATACTGCTACCTTGCTGAACTTTGGTAATTCACACTTTGAGCTAACTGTCCCAGTTAGTCCTAGGATGCTGATGATCAACTGCCATGCCAGCACTAATGGCCCTGTCTCATGCTGCAGTATTTTCCCTTGTTCTGTAGCATTTGGTATTAGGACAGAGGGGTGTCGTTTTGTGCCTGCTTGTTACATGTACATGGCTCTTTAATGCTTTAATATAAAAGGCATTCTGTGCATACACACAGAATCCCACTATCAATAGCACTGTTCTAGTAGGGTTTCCCCCTTCTTAGTACTGGGTACTGATTTTTTTTTCAATGATTTCTAGTATTATCGCCCAGAGAGGACTTAATTGCAGGTTAGCAAGTTGTGCCACAGGGCATGCATGATTCCATGCCAACCACAGGCACAAACCTTCTGGTAGAGGAGCAGCAATACTGATGATGGGACTGCCAGGAAATAGCTATGTGCTAAGTAGGTGTTTGTTCCTAGTGGCCTTCACAATTCATTGCTGCTGTTGTTTTCAAAATGGGCAAAACTTGTCAAAGACAGATGCCAAAAGCTAGCCAAAAGCTGATTTTTCTCTGACATGCATTTTAATGTCAGATGTGCAACTGAGTGAACTTTGTTTGCAGAACTCGGTGCATATGACAAAGTGCATGAGATGGCACTGTCAATTCAACTCTGAAACCTCCTGCTTCAACTCAGTATCATACTGAGTTCTGCACCCCATGGGTTAAATGTTTTTCTAAGACATAAAGCTATCCATACGTTATGCTAAAATATCCCCTAGGTTGTTTAGCTATTAGCAGTTGATAAACTGTGCAAAGGGATTACACTGTACTCGTGAAATGTAAGTTACCTGATACTGCTTGGGTAGTGAACCTGGCACCACATATTTACATTCACATTAATTTAGCATCTCAGCATGGGAAAAGACATTTCAAACAAGGGCTCTGTGGAAGTAACAGTGGAGTGTTTGTTCTCTAGAGCCCAAATCATTGCAAATTTCTAGGAATGCAGCTGAAATTTCAATCAGTGGATTTGAGCTTTCATGTAAAAGAAACCTGACCTGAAAATTCAGGTTTTGCCATAGTCCCTTTGATTACCTACCAGATAAACCTGGAGATATTTTTTTGTGAAACCATGACACTACAGAATGTACATTTTTCAGCTGTGAGTTCAAGTGAAAGAGCAGCTTTCTGCTGGCATGCACTGGCATTAAACACTGTCATTTAGTTTTCCATAAAAGCACACATTAATTACATTGGTCCATCAGATATTCATATTTTAAATGCTAAATGTCAAATTGTCTGTGGAACATAGATGTGCTACAGTATTTAAGAGTGTATGGGATCAGCAAAGTTCATTCTGTAGGAGACTGGCAGAAGTCAGCTGGTTAGGGTTCCTTGCCTGACATTTCATTGCCTGACACACTTGGTATTTGCACTTCCACCTTTGAAGCACTGGATATATCATTATTCCAGTGCAATCTAAAGCATCTAATAATACCTTTCCAAAATCTTATAAAGATTACAGAGCCCTGACAACACCTGTGTTTGGCATAGAAATGCATTGCTTTTGGCACTTTCTGTATGGTTTGCTAGTAATGCACAGTCTGGAATGGCAAGATGTATGCTCTAATTAAGACATCCTTTGAAAGTCATCAGCAAAAGATTCAGTTGACAAATTCAGCTACTGTTTAGGCCCAAATATTGGAAAACATGGATAAAGAGGCACTTCTCAGGACTGTGCTGCCTCCCAAAACTTAAATCTCTTTCTTGGGCTTTCTGAGAGACATCTCATGGAAAGCAGGAGAAAAAAATGACAAACATTTAGTTATCACCTTGCCCCTTGGGCAACTGGAGGAGCAGAAGAACTGGAAAGAAATTAAAATGTTAGAAGTTAAAGGATAACACAGATGGTGCTTGACTGGATACAAGGCCCTGTTCACAGAGCCTCTGCAGGACGTTGATGTGCACATGTGGGATGCCTGTCCAAAAGCAGTGTGTGGCTTGTGGTCTCACATTTGCAAAGACCAATACCTGAATGACTCACCATGACTCTTCAGAGTGTTGGATGAAGAGAGTAAATTTTACTGCAGATTTACGTTGGTATATGTCACATCACTCAGTTCTGTAGGAAATTGCCAAATGCCCTTAAACTGTGGCTTCTAAATCAGGAAGGAGGATAGTGAAACTTTTATTGCTTGGAAAATGATGGCAGAGAGTTGCACTATGTAGTTGTTTTCATCTATGTTTCTTTTAATTGATCACAGAGTTGGGCCTGTAACAGCTAAATCATAACATGCAGCCCAAAACACATGTACATCTGCCTGTCTGGAATATGGGATGAAATTCTATGGCTGTTTTACACCAGAGAATCCCAGGATCATTAAGGTTAGAAGGGACCTTTAAGATCATCAAGTCCAACTGTCAACGTAGTACCACCACCATGTTCACCACTAAATCATGTCCTCAAGTGCCCTATCCACACATTTTTTGAACACTTCCAGGGATGAGGAAGCCACCACTTCCCTGGGCAGTCTGTTCCAATGCTTCACAACCCTGTCTGTCAAAACATTCTAAACCTATCTGATGTAAACCTGCCCTGTGCAACTTGAGGCCATTTCTGCTCATCCTGCCACTTGTTACCTGGGAGATGAGACTGACACCCACCTCACTATAATCTCCTTTCAGGGAGTTGAAGTCTTATTTGATGAAATAATTTTAAGAAAAGTCAGTTTCAATTACAGAACATAAGACCATGGTTAAAGTCCTATGCTGCACAAATCTATCCACATGATCATGTGTTAGCACATTAAGTGACTGGACATACTCCACTACAGAGTTAGGTCTAGAAGAAGTTTTCAGATCAGGACCACATTACTTGTTATTGCAAAAAATATGTACAGTCATATATTGGAGATGGCATTTTGGAGAGCACAACTGATCCTCTCCAAACACAGTGTTTGCCTGGAGCTGCAAGGAAGATTTGTTTATATTCTGTGTCCAAATATAATTTCTGTCTGGTGCAGTTTTTCTCTCTCTAACTTTGCTGGTGTGTGACTGACTTTCTTCAACTCGGACTTGGTTTCTTTTCTAATGCTTTTTAAATTATGGCCAATTAGAGGAGTTCAGACTCCCTCATGATATCATATTCTCCTGTAGAATGTGAAATTAGAGTCATTGTCGTTTGTTTTAATAAGTGCCATGTTTGAGCTTTGAAAATTCTTGTCATTAATATTGATATCAGCATACATTATCCTGTGCCTTAGTAAAGACTGGTTAGAATCAGATAATTAACTGCAAATATACCGCATTGCTCAAAGCTCTATTTGTAAACCTTGCTTCCTAATCAGGATTGTTCCCAAAGCTTTATCTGGCATTTTAATGGTGCAGACTAACATTGCTTTAATTAGCTGCCTCTGTAAAGTACCAGGCAAACCATCTGTGTGAATCCTTTTAATTAACTGGATTCAATCTGAGCTTTTTTTTTCTGGCATTCTTAGCATGTCAGTGGAAGAGCGTACAACATACAGGGTAAAGATGTTACAGCATCAATTGAAAAGGAAATATCTGTTTCTGTGTTTGGCATTTATTCTCTAAGGGCTCAGACTTCTATATAGAAGTTGAGAGGCCATGCTTACATTTGCCTACAATTTTAGCATGATCAAGATAAAACCATGAGTCTGCAATATGGATAGCAGTGATTTATCACCAACATTAGCGTGAGGTAATGCCAGAAGCCAGGATGTACAACCTGGGCTTCGCATGACCTGATACAGATTTGAATTTGTCCTGTAAGTAACTTTAGAGTTTAAACCTGGCTGAAGAAATCCTTCAGAATTTACCAACAGACAACAGAATACTGTATCAAAAATGGATTAGCTTCAAAACAATTCTATTTTAAAAAGCAACTGGAGACTATGGTGGCTATACCTGAATCTTTATATCCAGATATTTCTCTTTTCCAAACAAGGGATTCTGTCCAGCTTCTTTTGTCTACCTGGGTTGTTTTTCACTGATGTCTCATACATGCAAGGGAAATTCCAGCCTCGATGAAGCCAACAGAAAGGTTTCCTTCAGGATTCAGACAATGTATGTGCTTGAATGCTGCTTTTTTGAGATTGATGTTTGTACTGTGAGAAACTGCTGATCTATACAAACAGGATTTGTATCAACTAAGAACTGTACTACAACTTGATGTGAAAGTTCACTATGAACTAGGAGTGCATACAGGTATAGTTCACAGATTCCATTAATTGTGGTTCATTTGACAGTGCATGTGAAGAAACAGTATGGCAAAAAGTTTGCCATGAAGGGATGCTACCTCAGTGTGAACGGCAGAACCAATGCTTTCCTGATAGTCTTACAAAAAAAGCGTTAGATATGAGTTTCATAAACCATAGACATTCTATGGAAATTTTCTGGTTCAGTGGAATCTGCTCCAATTACATATTTTTTCATGGAAACCTGTCTGGGTTCCTGATGGTCTGCCCATGACTTGAGGTGTCCAAGGGCCAAAGTTTGGGGAAGAGTCAAAAATGTACACATACCCAGCCTTCCTGGCTTCTGGAGCTTTCCAGCCTTCTGGGAGAAACAGATGCTGTGTCACATGGATCACAGTTTTGGAAACACCATCTTTCAGCTTTTTATGTTTACAATTCTATTCCTTCCTGGATTGTTATAAAAACTTGGTCCTGAGATGCTTTACCCTTACTTGGATATGAAGCAGAAGAGCATCAGTTATTTGCAACTAATCCCTTGAGTAGCTTAGGCAGATTCCATGGGCAGTTCCTGATGTTTGAAACAGTGGTAACTTCTGCAAAACTATTTATGTGCAGAGAGTGAAAAGCAATAACCAGCTATGAGCAATCTAGCCTCTTTGGAAATGGGGGCTGACTTATTTGAAGAATGGCTTTAGGATCCAAGCTTTACTACAACCAATTAAGCATTGAACTTGGATCCTTTTGGATAAAGAAAAGAGGTATAGATATAATCACTAACAAACAATTTTGGACACTACCTGACATACTGCTAAAATCACCTCGGAATCAGTACAGTCATGCCATGATAATCAGTGAAGTATTTATGATGTGACATCTGAAAGACAAGAAAATCAGCTGCTTTTGGGTGGTCCTTGCCACTGGGGACAGTGAGACCTCTTGGCTTTCTGGCAGTCATTGTGCTGAGTGGTACTGACCTGCAGTCAGTAGCAGGTTGAAGTGAGAGTACTCCTGAAATGGAGACTGCACATGTTGGCCAAGAAAGGCACGGGCAAAGCTCATGCTACTCATAACCCTCAGCAGGGTCTGCTGGGACCCTGCACAGCGCCTCAGGAAGGGTCTGTGGGGTTTCATTGCATCTCTATGAGGTGCTTTCTCATACAATATTCTGTCCATTCATGTTAGTACTTAACACTCTCACTATTGCTTATTTTAGTATCAGAACATCTGGCAAAGAACATTTTTTTAAAATCCTACAGACTCTTGGCTTGCTGACTTTGAAACTATTTTTGAACTGCAACATTCAGAATCACCTAGTTTCACTTACTGAAAAAGATATGCTTTTAGTGTCCAGCAGAAAGGCTGGGTGCCCTGCTTGGCTTGGGTTTTACAGTTTGTCCATTTTATTAACCACCCTTATAAAAACAATCAAGTGCTAAACAATATGAAATTAATCAGAAGGTTTAATGCCTTAAGAAACTTACCATACTGGGAACTGTTTTGCAGATAGTCTGGTTTCTTTAAAGCAGACAGATGATAGATTATGAATTTGAATCCAGAGAGGATTTCATGAAATATGTTTTCTGAATCAACACAGAGCATAAGCATGTACAGACCAAGAGACTGAGGATTGTTTTGGAACCATATTCACTAGAGAAGCAATTGGATTCTGCTGTAACTCTAGGACAACTGTTTGCACAGACATCTCTTCTGCACATTTCCTTGTATTCCCAGTGAATTTTGCTACTTAACGTACACAATTGGAAGTGTCAGTTTAGTTGCAACAGGGACTCTAGAGCTCTCTAGGCTGTATCCTGGTGCAGGAAGCTGTCTTTGGACACCAGCTGACCAGTGATCTCACATGCTGCTTTCTGTACACCTCAAGTTTAAGAGCATCATGCAAGGCTGCATTACTTTCCTTGTAACTTAAAATTAGCCTAAGAATTATAGGTTACCTATTCAGAAGCCACACATAAAGAGCCATTATGAAATAAAACACAATTCTTGGAAATGTGCAGACCACAAGCATTTCTAATGCCAGAGGGGAACAGGACTAGAGTATCAAAGTACTTCTTCCCACTTTGCTTATCGAAAATTCTGTGAAACCTGAATCAGCTCAGGCACACACACAGCCCAACACAAGTGGGCAGTACTTTGATGACCTGGCATCTCCTTTTGAAAAACTCTTTGCTCAGGTAGGAGTTGCACATACCCCTAGGTCTCTTTGTTAAAATAATATAGTTAATTCTCCTCTGTTATGGAGTCCGAGTCTTTTCCTAAAAACAAACTATTCCGCAAGGTAATGTACATGTAGAAAATATAGGGATGATTTTTGTATACCAAGTGGTTTTCATAGCAATGTTAAAGGCTACAAAATAGGCCCCATGCTCCACTGCAAAAGATTAATTCCAGGAGGCCCCAAAATACTACTACCTGAAGTAGTCTGGAATAACAGTAATGACATAACTTATTCATGTGCAGATTCTGAATGGGAAGTGGATTCAAACTGAAAGAGAGTAGGTTTAGATTAGCTATTAGGAAGAAATTAATTGCTGTGGGGGTGGTAAAGCCCTGGCACAGGTTACCCAGAGGAGCTGTGGCTGCCGCATCCCTGTGACTGTTCAAGGCCAGGCTGGACAGATCTTTGTGCAACCTGTTCTAATGGAAGGTGTCCCTGCCCATGGCAGGGGGTTGGAACTGGAAGACCTTTAAGGTTCCTTCTAACCCAAACCCTTCTATGATTTTATGAATTTATTTTTCTAGCTACTTTTAATTGTACAGACAGTTGAAACATGTTTGGATCCTCTGCCACCCTGATGTACAAGAGGAAAACACAGAGGAAATCTAAGCACTTCAAAATTCACTTTGTGAGGGGACCAGGGCTAAACTCCTCTCTCCACCTTTTAAAATGCTGTATGCCTCTCCTGGTTGCTGGAACAGCCACTTTGACAGCTAGATAATCATGTAAAGATGTGAACAGTTGTTGAGCTGCTCTGATTAACAATGTCTGAACTAGCTTTTTTTCACCTACGGAATCAGAGCTCTGAAAAAGTGGTAAAGAGTCCTTTGACTTCTCCAGCCTTGGTGATATGTTCCAAGGGGTTCAGCCAAAGCTCTTCCCAGTCCTGGAGAAATCTAAGTGCTAGTAAAAGATTCCAAGTAACAGATAAAGAAGCCTGCCTCCAGGCAAAAATCCTCTTTGTTAGGCTCTTCCCTCTCCTACATACAAGACAATAGAATATGGTTATTGTATATAAGGAACAGCTATTTGGTATGAGACGTATTTGGAACAGAGGAATAAATATGTGTTGATAATCTGATCCTTACAAATTCAAAACAGAGCAGCCTAAGACTTAAAAGAGGTGAGGGAAGCATCCTGCAGAGATTATGCAGCTTGCTAGGAGAGTGACAGTGAGATTTTGATCATAGTTATGTTAAATAAATCTGGAAAAACTCTGTTGGTTGAACTAAATCTGATGCTATGTGTTCAAACCAAACCGTATTTTTTAAATGTTCTTTAAAAAAAGATCCTCATGTTTATATGGAAAAAAGATCACATAAATTATACTCTTCTGTGTTTATGCAGTGCATTTCATGCAGAAATAGTAGTACTTTATATAACACAGAGCACTTGCCTATTTTACTGCAGTTCCAGTGAAACTAAGGTACACTAACAACAGTAGGTTTGCTTTGTGCTCAGAGATCCAATTAATGTTTGTCTGCTGACCCATTTGAACCAGAAAGGCCAGTGCAAAGAAGCAGATAGCTGGGAATATGGATTTCCTCATTATGCCACTGTGGTTCACATCCCGAAAAAGACCTTCAGTGCAGGAAACGTTCTGTGACCATATTTTGGCCACTTGGGTATGAGGTGCTATGCTGGGGTTACTTGGTCAGAGGGGCCAAATGCAGAGGTGCTAAAGAAAAGAGAGTAGACAGGGAATCTCTGTCTTACAGGCAGTGAGGGACATTGTGCAGCACAAGTTTCATGGGGACCTGGGATAAAACGTGCTCTGTTTTTTCTAGAAGTTTTCCTATCTACCAAACTTTCCTCAGTACGTGTAAAAGCCTCTTGCAAACCTTTGTCTCAGAAAGGCAGGAAACCTGTCAGCACCATTGACTCAGATCTACGTATTCTGGACTTGCTCCTAGAGCAGCTTCAGGGCTGGATATCTAAATTGAGCCCAGAGAGCCAGCAGCAGATGGGGGAACAAACTGCTATTGCAAACTGGCTGTTTCAAGGTCAAAACCATCAGCTGCTGAAAGGAGACATTTTTTTACAGTGGTAAAAAAGTTTTACTTGTCACATCAAGTAGGGTAAAACACAAATATTCTAGAGCTACTTCATCACCAGAAATAAGTCCTGACTCATCATCTAAAGAAAATACAGGAACCTCAGGCAAGAAAATCTCTTACACTGTTTCAGTGCAGGGTTATCTTCTAGGGGTCAGCTAGGATTATTCTAAACAATCTTTGTGGCTGGAGGTCCTTGGGGAATTGTAGCACAGCATAAGGTGCCAAATGGATTTCTTTCCTATTAAAAATTCTTTTGCTTAATTTCTTCCCTCTACTTTTGTTTCCACTCTACACGAATGTGTCACCTCAAGGTCTGATCTGAAGTCCATTGAACTAAATAGATTTGGAACCTAGCCCAAACACCTACTCTGTGTGGCACAGTGAAAAGGCAGTTTCCCCTTTCATCTTCTGTCTCATATTTCTACCATATTCCATAGTATTTCTAGAGAAAGGGACTATAATAGTCAGTAACCGCATCTGTTCTCGTAGAAGACTGAGTCCAAAAACTATCAAAGTTAATAGAAATCTGTTGATTGACTATAGTAGAATGTGGATCAAGCCTCAGTCCGTGTGCATTTAGTCTTTTACCTCAGTCATGCATCACAACCCAAATTATTACAAATCTATGATTTAAAGAAACATAGATGATGTGTGAAGGTTCCTTTAAAAAACAACCAAAGCTGTGCAATGATGTTGTCTTTAAAGTAGTGGCAGAGGCTGACAATAAATGTGGATGGAAAAGCTGTGCACTATCCAAAAACTGCAAACACAAGCTCTAAACAAAATCCATATGTGCCTCTTGGAGGTGCAGGTGTCAACGATATTAAGCCACAAAATGCTTTACATTAAAATAACTTCAAGGACCAGGTAAAGCTCTAAAAACGCCAGGGTAATTCAGAGTTAATCACCACAGCTAGTCATTAATATGGTCAGACGGTAGAAAGTGTATGAAATTCATTGCTTGAAGGAACTAGTAGCACCTTATCTAGACACTCTGAACTTCCACACAGATTCAAGGCAAAGATGTAGTTTCAGTTTAAACATTCAAAAGGCTGTTGGTTGCATTTTAGCTTTCTAGGGCTAAAGTCAAGCTCTTCACATTATTTTAATATATTTTCTGCAGCTTAATTTCCTGTGTTTTCTTTTATAGTTGCATAAAAAATTGCCCATCAATTGCCCAGCAACTCTGAAGGACTCATAAAACACTTTCTAGGTTGCTCTACTTTAATTCCTGCTCTCAAGTTAAACTATTATATGAATCCACCAATCACTCTCCTGCCAAGGAAACAAATTAAATGAAGCTTTGGTGCATTCTGAGTCCTCTCTGAAGCCTCTTTGAAGGTCTTGGAAGTTATCTTGGAAAAATTCTGAGCAGCTTATCCTATCCTATCATGTTAGTCCAAAGAATGGAAATTCTGTCATCCATGTGGGAAGATACGTATTTTTTCAATGCATGTGGGATGCTGATATATAGATTTTTTTGAATTTTTATGGTCAAAAAAGCAGAATGGCAACAAGTGATAACCTCAATCTGGTTGTGATAGCAAACATTCCTTGTGAAGGTAGTGACAAAGGCAAATCACAAACCAAAACAAATTATCTAAGAACACATCAATAGGAAAGAATTGGACATCTCCTTGGAGTGCCTATACCATTATATTTCTAAACCAAATTTACTTCCAAATAAATAATTAATTTGACTATCTGACAACTACCCATGAGAGTTGTTAGGACTCTCTCACTTGCTGATATGAGAAGGGTAGGTAGTAGCAAGAAGAGTTGCATAGAGAATGGAAGAGCTGGGCACAGTATACCTTCCTCCACCCCAAAAATGTTTGTGAATGGAAGGGTAAGAAGACTAGAACTGAGAGCCTGAAGCTCTGGTGTGTGAGCTGGGTAGAACCCAAAGCCTCTTCACCAAATAGTTTAATGTATGTGCATTCTGCAATGGAAAAATCACTCCACCAGAACGTTCCAACAGCCAGGGCTGAAGATTTTGGTTGTATTCAGTGCGAGATGCACTGCACTAGACACACGTACTGTATTTACTTATAAAATGTCTGTCAGGTCAGCAGGTGCTGTACATGCCCTGCACCTTGCAAGGCTGAATCTTTATCTACACTGTGGAGTGCAGGGTGTCACCTGGACTAGCTCAGTTACTCAGTGAAGGTAGCACTGAGCTCATGGCAGGCACATTTTTCCTGCTTCTTAAGCAAGTTTTGCAGTGCAGTGAGTTCTGTGCTGTCCCAGGATCTAAAATAGCTAGTTCAAAGATTCAGGTATTATTGAGTCATGCTGCAGTCTACCCTGCAGAGAGAGCCTCACTTATTTTTAGGTGATGTTCTCAGACCACTGTTGTGAGACACCTCATCTGGTCCATCTTTAGACCAACTATGTATATAGCTGTATATATGTATGTATATAGGCACCACCTGGCATTTCTGTATCTAAAGAAGAACGAAAGTACATCAGAAAAGTGGTTTGAATTTGATGGAGAAAAACCATAGTACCAAAGGAACTTAAACTCAAACATGTTACTAATAATGAATGTTCTTGGAAGGCAGTGTGTTTAGTCGGGGCAGCAAGCTTAAAAAACACTGGAGCCAGATGGGCTGATTCATACATCAGCGTGCAGCCTTATCTGCTGAGAAATCAAACCAGCAAGTGGAATGTGGAAACCCTTTCTAAATCCTGCAATTGTGAATTTTTGCTTCTGATGTAAGCTTTTCTTAGGTTTACATATTTGATCTTTAACTAGACTCTAAATGCTTTGATTCATAATTGTTGAATGTAGAAATGATACAATCAACAATAAATATTCCAGCTTTAAAGGCACTGTCCATAGAAGTGCCATAAAAGACAGCCACAGCTAAATGCTCGAAGAACTTGTACATGAAGTTTATTTTCATGAAAGGAGGCAGGAGCTCTGAAGTCCACTCTAGGTCAAGAGCTGATCCAGATCTAAGAATGATGGTGAATTCTCTCCCTGACTACAAATCACCTCTCCTCTGATGATGGCTGGAGCATCCTGAGGTGGAAGGAAGGAGATCAAGCTCAGAAGCATATGATGTCCTTTGGGTCTCACTGATGTGTAAAAGGAGTCCCAATTCATGTGACCCTAGTATTTTTGCTTACATATGTGTGATGATAAGAATACAATTCAGATGGTAAAATACTTTTCAGAACTGCAAAAGGAAGGAATATCTAGATCTTTTATAAGACACAAGGTCTGGATTTTGCCAGTGCTAGAACGAATAGGTTAAAAAAAAAAAGTTAGCAGTGAATCTGGTAGAAGCTGGTGAACCACTGATGAAAGTAGAAGATGCTTCATAACATATGTCTGAAAACTACTTAAGATTCATGGTGTCTGGTGCCAGGGAGACAGGATACAAACACTGCATCTCTTTGTGTCAGTGAGTCCAGTGTCACTATGGATGTAGGAGACATTAATTCCAGGGGGAGAGCAGTGCCAACTTTTCTCAAAGGAATCCCTTCAACAGCTCCTCCACTTAGGTAGCTAAGAAGTTCAGCGTCCAACAAAAGTTGCTGCCTCCTGGCATTACCTCTGCTTCATTGAATAAGGAGGCAGTGATTTGGGCAGTTACACTCTACAAGGCCTGCAGAGAGGCAAGAGAACAGCCCCAGGTCACTCTGACTAGCACTACCCATTTCTGTAATGCAGCTTGAGAAACGGAGGGGAAACGTGACAGAATATAATGAGCATTTATGAGAGTAATTCACGTGGATGGCCAATGGCCAAAGCTCTCACACATTCCATTAAAAAATAACCAGGAAAACCAGAGAAGTGAATTTCCTGCATATCATGGCATGTTGCACAAAAGACATTGTATGCCAGACACATAGGAATGGAAAGCTGGCATAAGATCTGCAAGAATGCTTGAGATCCTATTCAGATCAGGCATGAACATTTACCACTGAAGATAGAGCACCAAATATGATACACATAATCACTGCAGAAAGCAGAATGCAAATAACCCCTGAAATCACAGGAGACTCCTCATTCTCTTCTACCTAATATTGTTACATATTCAATTAGGGGGAAAACAGACCTTAGTGGGACTCTCATTTTTAATGAGATAGTGCACAGCTAGCAATGTAATGGCCTGTCATTTGTAGCAGATTGATTACAAATAGACTTTAGGAGCAGCTAAGAGAAGATAATAGATCACAATTCAGGAAAGGCTCATTCTGATAATTTTCCACATTTATCAGTTTAAACACAGAGTACAAAATTTCAGCTGAAGAATATGAATAGGAAGAATTTAATTTAATAAGATGGATTTGAGAGTTTACAGGGGGCCCTACTCTTCCTTACTAGACCATTGCAGAATGTTTTAAAATCTTCATAGGTATCATGAAATCTGCAACTCATGAACAGAAAAAAACCAAAACAGTTCATTGCCAAGGAGCACCTGAAGCAAAACCAATCAATCTAGAAGCATTTAGGATTCTATATTAAATACTGTACAGAGATACTAAAAAAAGAATAGAAAGAGTTCCTGACTGCAGATGCCAATTATTGAGTAGGACTTCTGTGTTTTAACTTAAACTGTCAAAAAATGAAAAAAAGCATCCAGTGTAAGCTGTTTTCCTCTGCTCCCTCAATAATCAGTGGAGAGTGACAGGCATCTCCAGGGAAAAACTCTTCTCATTCTAGGTAACAGCATGAATCACCCTCATGTTTCCAACAGCTGTAAAGGGTGTCTAGATTATTGTCTTGCCAACTTAGATTAGCTGAAAAAACAGACCAGATTTTGGGCACACTAGCACACCAGTCCTTCTTTTGATCTGGAAACAAAAGAGAGGTTTGTGTTCCCAGCACCTTACCGTTTTACCAAGTTCTAGTTGGCCAAAGAAAGCATTCTGCCTTACAAATTTTCTTTCTTATGTATTAGACATCATAGATAAAACTCCAATCATCAGCTGGATGCCAAGGAGTTGGATTTAAAGTTGGATGGGCTCAATCTCATCCTATGACACAAAAGCAGTACCACAGTATCAGATGAGTTATATGCTTGAAATGGTTCTTCCTTGTCACTGGTTAAAAAAGGCTTCTAGATACATAGACCTGATATTGATACACAAATCTGATAGAGAGTGCATATAATTGTCAGGGAAGACGAATCCTAGCCAAAATTGATGTGGGTGCCATTTATTATCCAGTAAGTGCAGTGAACACATCCATCCCAGCCGAACAGCAACCTTCTTGTGCACTCGTGTCCCTCTGCCATTGTGCACTTACTGCTTCCTGCTCACAGGTTTTGGTCGGGGAACAGCTGTTTTCCTCAGACAATTAAACTCTCTGGAGAAAGTCAAATAAAACCCCTTTCTATGATGCTGCATGAATACTCTTTTATAAGTGGAAATGTGGGGTGCCACTGAGACAGACATTTAGGGAAAAGCTGCAGTCAAATCTAGCAGCCATTAGGCCATGTCGGGAATGCTGGAACAGGCTCGTGAAAGATCCTGCTTGGTCTCTTTCATACAGTGGCTCCTAATAATGAGCATATAATAAATGTACAGTCTGGAGAATTTACTATACAGTATCCAATTGGATTTATATAGTCATAAACTTCTACAGCACTGCTTCTATGATTTACAACAGTCTCTACTAATTATGAAGCCATACCTGGACCTGAGATGTAAAAGGCAAATGTTACCAGACTGGTTGTACAGTGACACTATACAAATGCACGTTTGCCACAGCAATTTTGAATTGCTTGTTAACAGAGAGCCATTGCAAATAACCATATATTTTGGTCTGCTCTTATGGAAAGTACCAAAACCAGAAACCTAGGAAGTTTGTGAGACGGTGTTTTATTCTGATAGAGATAAGGAGTCAGGAATGGACAGTTGATGAAACTTCTGCTACTTTCTGCCTGGATTGTAGGGGATTGGACTTGGTAGCTTACCTGATCCCTTCACAAATCTATACTTCTGATTTCCTAAACAGAAAACACCACAGGAAATACTGTAACTTACTGTAGGACAAGCCTCTCATGACCTAGAGGGATACAGGAGGATGTTTACTTCACAGAAATTTTCCAGTACAGATATTTAATTTTGTTGTTACTCAGCATAATAAATAAGTATTTCAGAAAGGACTATTTGTCACTAGTAGGAATTACCTGGGCATCGTGGGCAGCACAGCTGTGGTACGTGCACAGGGGAAGCACAGTGTAGACTTGGGCATCTTATTCTGCTGCACAAAACATTTCCATTCTGCAGGTGGAACATAGTACATAGTATTTTAATGAAATGGGCTGTCTTACAAATTTCTATGTTCTCTATTCTACATCCAAGTATTTTTTAAAAAATGCCTTTTTACAACTTTCTGGTTTCACTCACACCACAGTAAGCCCAGATACTTCCACTGCTTTTGAATTTATGCTGGAGGTCAGAAATCCTTACAAACCTTAAAATTGGAGGAAGTGTCTAAAAATGGATTGCAACAATCTCCATTTCTCTTTTTCTTTCTATTTGTCTTTTTCTTTTGAGCAGATTATGCTTAGGAATTGCATTTCCAAAACGAAGGCATGGATAAATGGTAGGTCTCTCAGATATCCCCTACTGAGGGTTAGTTCAAGACCGCAAGAGACAATAGCGTCTGTAATTGTTCCTGAAAACTGTGGAGAGTCTTTTGTTTTCATTTTATTGCTTTCCCAGTAGACAAAAAGCACCAGTTGGTAAGTAGCCATTTTTCTAAGAAAAATTAGTTAAGTCTTGGGAATAGGGTTCATTATTCATGTCATTAACATAATATTCTATTTGACCACATCTAAGTTTGATTTATAATTAAAACACAGGGAATTTTCATTCTCCAGTGTCTGTAACCAGAAAAGACTATCCATTTCAAATTCCCATTTCCCATCTATAATTCATCCTCTTAATTTACCTCTGAGTTGCTCATGTTTATCGCAAGAAAAATCTTTCAGCATGAACAATCTTTCAGCATATTAAGTTATGACTGTACTTTTAGGTCATGTCAGGACTAAACCCACTTTATTTTCATATGCCTTCTGGAGCACTGAAATGTTTTCAGTGGATGTGCAGACGTCCCTAGACAGCAGATATATAGGCCTTTCTAGTCATCTCTTTCAAAATAATTCATTTATGAATATCTGCAGACCACAGGCTGGAATCCTACTGTTAGATCATTGCTAGCCACAAACTGCAGTTGTGCATCTGCTTTGGAAAGAGACACTAAAAATTATATCACCATCTGTTTCCAATGAGAACTGAAATGAAATATACTGATTTTGTAGAAGAGGAGCAAATTTTAGACTGTAGGAGCTTCACAGAGTAGGGACCATCCCTGGTCTGCACAGCTCCTTGCCCAGCAGACGTGGGAGCCTGTGAAGCACTGCTGTAGAAGAAAGGCTGGCACTGCCTGCTGACCTGGCTCCATTTTGCTGACTTGTCCAGTTCCATGATCTCACTCTTTTTCATTTTAAGTCCTGCAGAATCTCCTGAGGTGAATGTTTACTTTCTGTGCATGGTCAACTGTGATAAAATTGTGCAGGCCAACTTTTCTGCTCTGCCCTGCCGGCCAGACTCCACTGTCTGCAGCAGGACAGAACTATTTTAACTGATCTTGTGCTTAGTGAGACTGATCTTACACCTACATTCACAGTGATATTTGAGACAGCAATCCCACTGACCAGAGCAGGACTCAAGCACTGGTCAGTCTCTCTGACCCAGGGCCAAGGTCACATTTCTGCATCAGGTACCAAAGAGTGTTGATGCAGCTCTCTCCCCATGCTGAGCTATCAATGCTGAGTGTGGAGAGCAGTCATTTAACCTGAGGTCTGCAGATATGACTATGAACACAAGCAAAAGCAAAATGCTGCTGTATTTTAGGGAGTAAAATAATGATCTGACAAACTGTGAGTGCTCAAATTTACTTGACAGTAACAGTCAACAGGCTCCACTGTGAACTGGGGGGGAGGAAGGGTTGTAAAAGGAAGGGGGAACAGGGTGAGAACACTGAATTATGTTTAGTTTTATTCTGGTTTAAGTATGTAAATTATAACTTGTAAAAATACAATACTATATACACACAAAAACAGGAAAGCTTTTTTTTTTTTAATGCCAGGCTGAATAATTTGGCCTCTGTTTAGTTAATTTGTCTAGCCTTTTTCTTAAACATCAGAACTGTTTGTGCTGGGGGGATGGACAGACAGACTGGTTAGAGACAGAGCAGAGATCTCTGTGCTGCCTGGCTGATGTGACTTGTTTTGTGCAGACATCATGTGGATCACAGTGTTTGTGGCCAGCAAAGACATTTTGATCACACTGGTTATGAAGACCCCTGGGGATTTTTTGCTTTTCTCTGCAGTGTGAGGGAATCAGTTGCTTCATCAGACTCTGTACAGATCCTTTGCCTACCTGCCATGGAATCATACCTGGTTTACACTTAGGTCTCTCTTACTTGCTATCTGTGGCACACTTTACTTTCCTCTTCTATGCTGTCATATTTGATTTATGCTCTGTGCTTGTGCTATGTCATGACATGTTTACTAATGCCTTTATTTTTTAAATCATAAACATAATATATAATAATAAAATTATAAATCATTGAGGGTTTCCTGAAGGAAACTTCATGAAACTGATGAAGCTTCAGGAACTTTTATTGTAGGTCAGTGCTCTGAGGGCTTGACTTTAGTCAGGACAAAGCTCAAATGAGTGGTTGGATGCTGCAGTTGTTATTTGGAATCTTCCTTCCAGACAACAGGAGTCCCATCCAAGAGATCCCTCAGCATCCTCACAGGTTATATTTTGCACCCTCATGGTACACCAAAGGTAAAATATAGCAGACAAGGGAGTAGAGTCCAGTCCACTTCTGAGCTGCATGTACTGGGAAATTCCATAAGGAGTTTCATTCTTTACTAAACCTGCTGCCCTGAACTGTCATTTTGTCTTCCATGCCCAAGTTAAAAAATAAAACAGACTCTGTTTTTTGGAGGTTCATAATGTGTGGGTGTGCCTGGGTCCCAGCAGTGCTGTTCTCTAGAGGAGCTGACCAAGCACTTTCCCATCCCTCCAGACTGTCTAACATTTCCCTAAAAATCATTGAGCAATTATTTGTATCCAGATCTCTAGGGCTTCCAGTTAATTTTTTCCCCGCCCAAGACACATCTTTCCAGCGATTTAATGAGTGTTTTACTCCACACAGACTCTGAGGGAGTTTTCAACTTTGTATATACATCAACAAAAGTTGAGTGGAAACTCCTTTTTGCTCAAAACAAAGACTTTTCCTTTCCTTCCTACTACATTGTTTTTTCTCTCACAGCTGCATTCTGCAGCTTAACTTGTGGGACTACTGTTTGTGCATCTCTGCACTGAATTGTAGTAGCAGATTCCCTCAGAGCAAATGCTGCACAGGGGCCCAATATTTTACACTTGCAGGGAGGGAAAATAGCCAGGAATACTTTATTCTGCATTAAATACAGCAGACAGAACTCAGCATCTGGAGTGTCTCATGTGTTAGTGATTAAGATCCCTTATTGTTTATTTTAAAGTACTCTAAGGGACATAAACTGCCCTAATTTTTGTGCCTCCTCCCAGCCATATATGACATACTATGGGGATCTCTGACTGCTGTGTTTTTGCATCAGCCATCAACTGATGGGAGCCCTTTCATGTTCTATCCAATTCTCTCTGCTCCCCATAACCTTTTCTCATGTTTCATCATCTCATTCTTCTTTGACTGACTTTTATTAACAGTGATAGCCAAGCCTGTTCCTTCAGCACTTTAGGGCAGCAGATGCTTTGACTGGAAGATGTTTGCACTGTACACAGATCAAAGTACCAAATTCAGGTTCAGCATAATCATCCATATTGATGGAACTGCAAGGATTACACTTAGGTAGTGGGGCCTGATCTGTTGAGATGTAATGCCCAGCATCCACAAAGCTTCTGGCTACTTAAGGAGCTGTTTTGTCTATGCTATGCAAGTATTATTTGCCAGTATTGGCCTTCTCTATTAATATTTTCCCTTCACTAGGATCACCTGCCTCAATTTCCTGCAGCATGACCAGGACCCACTAGTGAAAACAGGTTTGGGCTTTGTCAAATCATAGTTACAACAGAAAGGATTCTAGTCAGTGAAGCAAGTAGAAGTTCTAGGATCAATCACTCAGCAGTCCTACCTCTGAGCAAAGACAATTAACGCAGTAAACAAGGCCATAGGGTTCTAGATAAGGATGCCATCTTTCTCCTACACGGTACTTCTTATCTTGAAACACACAGTATGTATCTGAATCTGTAAAACAGTAAAGAATTGAAAGAGCTGTGAATGAAAATTTCCATTCCATGCTTATGAAGTGTATTTAGGTGTGCAGAGTTTTCTGTAAACTACTAATTCTTTTCCACACAACAGAAACACCCCTTATTTCACATGCTGTTTTTTCTAACCTCCCAAACCAAAATAAATGACATGGCTCCCCATTTTTCCAGAATTGCAACTCCTGAAAGAATGATAAAATGGCTTTCATACAGGGGAGTTTATCCTTTCACCTGTTCAGGTAAAAAAATTAAAGTGCCTGATCACTCAGACAGGCTTATAGGAAACAAAACCTTTCACTGCAAAACCAAAACAATTGGTCCAGCTCAGGAAAATCCCAGGTTGTACTGCAGAGAGATGTTGAAATAATTGATGCATCAGCTTTCAAAATATTTTAAGATCTTTTTGTTCACAAACGACGTCTGATCTTGCAGTTGCAGATTTGCAGAAATCCACATACCTGTCAGCCATTATTGTCCTGTCTCTCCATGTCACATTATGGTTTCACACTGAAACCTCAAATCTCTGCAAAAAAAGGGTGTTTCTCATGGGTTTCCATGTGGGAATTCCTTTCTGTTATCTTAATGATATCCAAATTCAGTTTAATTCATTACCCTCAGTGTAGATGATACTTCAGTATATCTTAACAAAATACTTCTCTTCCACATGATAATCCAAGCCAGGGACATTCTTCACATTCATTGGGCTAGAAGAAGCTAGCAAGAACTAGGGACTGTTAGTAGAAACTGTGATCTGCTTTCCCTTCACACAGAAGCATGACAAATGAAATACAGGATATGAAAAAGCAGACAACTGCAGTTTAGTAATTTCTTTCTTTGAACAAGGTTCCTGCACACTCACTCACTTCCCTGTGAGTGAGTTCAGTGGGGCAGAGGGCCTGTCTGGAACTCACTCTCTTTTTTTTTTTCCCTCATCTACTTCCTTGGAAGCAGAAGCTGCTGAGACTGAGGCAAAAAATTTCAATGACTTCTCAAGGGCAAACAATGTCTTTTGTAAGAAGTAAGCCAAAACCCAACCTGTGCAGGTAGTGAGAGCATTCCACAGACCTAGTAACAAGGCTGAAGCAGTCAATAACTCCTAGACTTATTTGGGTAGCTATTCCTCCTTGCTGTGATTTCTGAAATGTGTTAACATCTCCCACGGATGACAGGCTTTGTAGAAATGCTCCCTTTATTTTGTTCGTATTCTTTTCAATTCTTCTCATCAAGTTTTTGACAGTGCTTAGACTCTTCATTTTCTCAAAGGATGTACCTAATCCAGTTCATATGAGGTTGTTTTTACAACACAACAGAACAGTCGTGGACGAGCTTTACACTCACTGAAAAGTTCAGCACAATAGTCTTACACATGGGACAGATTCCAGATAATCTGTCAGATGTTTACAGAGGTTACTAAATGTAATTAAGCACACTCTTGACTTAGGATATTTGAAATAAAACAGATTCTCCAACTGATGTGTTTTGTTCTTTATGATGCACTATAACCTGTACAGCTTTAGGAAAATGTACCCCAAATGTGGGTGTGACCTAATTCCACTAAACACAGGATTAGAAGGAGGAAGAATGTTAGAAGGCTTAGGACATTCTTTTCTGAACCACATCTGAAAATAGAAGGAAAATGTCCAATTTAGGTGAATATGACTGCTTTGTTTGAAGTCTACTTACGTTTTACGTGTTCTAGTTTACCTCCATCTATGAAAAGGAGACAGAGCACACCAAAAAAGATAAAATGAAAATCCTCCAATATCCACTTTCTTTTCATCTTTATCGTCAAAAGGAAAAGAAAGAACCTCCAAGCAGAGAATGTTGAGCTGTTGGGAAAAAAAATATTAAATTAATTAAAGTAAAATCTTGTGAGATACTTAATGATTTTATCCAGCACACAGAAATCCTAAACTGGCAGAACAAAACAAAAAAAAAAGTCTGTATCATGCATCTTCCTTTCATGGAAACAGCTTTGCCTTCAGATCATTTAATTTTTGGAAAAGGGGCCACATTCCTATACATGAAAGCTGAAAACTGGATATTCCTTCTAAAAATGTCCTTATTTTATTTTGAAGCAATCTGGCAAGTAAGCAATCTGGCAAGTAAGAAATCTATATTCTTAAAAGTTCTCTTTCCCAAGAAACTAGTTTGAGAGGTGTTCTTGTAGAGCATCACTTTTGGATGTATCTTTGGTGTCAGTTGTAACATGTTTGCTTCATCCTAAAGTTAACCTTGGGTGTGCCTGGAGTACTGGCCCAGCACTGTGGAAATCCCTGCTCAGGGTGAGCCACTGGCCCTGCTGCAGCCAGTGGGAGTTTTCCTCCCCACATCTAACAGGCTTCCACCACTATTCAGCTCACCCCTTCGCCCCTCTCCCAGCCACTATTGTTCTGGGACTGTGTATAATTAATTTTTCTAGAGTTAACTCTTCTGCTGCCTTGATAGCTGAGAGCTGAGTGGGGGAATGACTTGTCATCTTCATTCCTGTAGATCTTTAATGTCAAAATCTTGCATGTGGGGCAAAGCTTAATGTATTATTCTCTGCGTGGTGCAGAGCTGGTGTTGTACTTGCTGCATGCGCCATTCTGTTTATCTTTTTCTGGTTTTTAACCATTATTTTAGGGAAATAATTAACTAATTAACAAAAGTAGATTTTTAAAATAAACCCAACTTAAGGTTCTACTATTTTGATGCTTCAATGTTTATGAGCATTCATTACAAAAGTGTTATCTTCCCAGACTGCACTTGTCCATAACGTACAATGTTGGAAAGATTTGGGTGTGATTTTAAAAGCCTTGATATGGATTCGCTATTAGTTTTACAGAAGTTTAAAAAACCCAAAAAGAGTCACTATTGGAAAAATGAACAGTCTGTTTTGTAAACTAATTTGGCTTCTTCAGATTTCATGTAAATAACAGAACTGTATATAAATATGTTCAAAGTCACAGATAATCACAGTCACAGGCAAAAATAATAATTTATATATGTATATTGAAAATTAAGTGGTGGGTAACTTAAAGAAACGTGACAGTAAGTTAAGAAGCCCTTGAAATGAAAATCTTCCTATTAAGACTGTTGAGACCTAGGATACTGTAACAAAGAGTGTGTGATCTGATTTTATCAGTGGCTTCAGTGCCTTTACTGTTCAAGAATTCCCTGTATTCCCAAACTGCAACCACAATGGACACCTTCCTTAACTAATCAAAACTGTGCCACTACTCTGTACTCAGTAAGCTCATTCAAAACAATGCAAATTGCCTCTGAAAATGTTTTTAAAAAAGCATTCTTTAAAGCACACTCCCTATTCAGTAACAAAACATAACTTCCCATTTATTTTGCAAGTTGAGAATAATATTTCAATTTCAGAAGAAGAGTTTAAGTAATGTTTTCCTTTCAACATATTCAAATCACATAGGACATTTTTGAAGCCAAACATCCTTTTAAAAACCTGTTTAACATTAAAACCTCATAATTTAGTCCCAGGACATCATGCATGCATTGAGAACAACAGTAGCACATCATTGGGACTAGCAGAAATGGGAATGTTTAAATATTTCAGCCTTCTTAGGGATTGCTTAAGCAAACAAAAATTATAAATGGCGCACAATTATCCTTTGTGCAGCACTTTATCTGTTAACTACGTTGGTTAGTTGGAATAGAAAGGCTAAGAAATCCACCCATTTAAAATGTCAGGTCTTCAAAAGGAAGAACATTTTAAAACTTGGACTGCTTGTGCTCAAAAATGCTGCACAGTAATGTGAGATGGAGGAGTTAATAACAGAAATGGGATGGAGACTTTTGATGTCTTTCTTAACTCTCTTTAATTTCTGTATTGTTATTACTCCAAATATAAACACATACTTTTCACTATTAGCACACTCCCTTTATTTCCCCAAAGGGCAACGTCCTAAAAATATTCCTGGATTTAAATAATCTCAGTTAGGATTAACCTGTTAATTATTGGTATGTTTTCTGCATTGCAGAAACAATGAAAGTGATCCACATCTTACATGAGTAACTGAGTGAAATAAGGCGGATTGGGCTCTGTTTAACGCCTCGCCCTCCAAAGAGCCCGTTTTGGTAACTACAAGAGGCAGAGTCCGGCCTCGCCACGTTTTATGATTGGTGAAAAAACCCACAAAAAGCAAAAATGGCAGTGCCGAGGGCAGCAGGCAGAGGCTGCGAGGCGCGGTGCTGCGGCGGTGCGGCGGCGGGGACAGCTCAGCCCCGACGGCCGCGCTCCCCCTCCATCACCCGCAGCGCGAACCCGCTCCCTCCGCTCCTCCCGAGGCTCCATCCAGCGGCGCGTCCGCCCGCTGCCGTCGGGGGTGGCTGCAGNGCTGCGCCCCGGGACAGCGGGACATCGGCCGGCGAAACCGGACAGACGGAAAGCCCGGGGGGCGTCGGGTCCCCGCGCCGGGCTGTCTGTGCCGCGGCCTCGGGCGCAGCTCCGGCAGCGGGACCGCGCCTTCCCCGGGGCCTCGCCTCGGACAGCAAAGCTCACAAACCTGGGGCAGGGCCGGAGGCCGCTCCGCTCCGCTCGGAGAGCGCCGCGAACAGCGCTCGGGCTGGGGCAGCCGCGCGGCTCCGCGCTCCGCTCCGCCGGGGCACGGGGGGCTCCGGCCAGGCGG
>VZRO01003876.1:474996-551347 GCA_013397915.1 Daphoenositta chrysoptera
GTCCCCCTCGATTCGGTGGTGAAGGAGCAAGCAGGGGACCGACGGGGTCCTGCCGCCGCCGCCGCCAGCCCTCGACCCCCGACTGATGGACGGGAGCGGAGAGGGAGGGATCCGCTCCGCCCGAGCTGCGGGGCCGCTGCGGAGCGGGCGCTGCGGAAGGTCCCGGGCTGGGGCACCTGCCAGCGCCTCCTGCCCCGGCGGGGAGCGCAGCGAGGCCCCGCGGCCGGAGGATGCTCGGCGGCGGGTGCTGTCCCGCAGCCCCGCCGGCATAGAGAGGCGGCGGGAGGCGGGGTGAGCAGGTCCGCCTCCGCCCCGGCCCCCTCCTCGCCCGCGCCCCGCGCCCGCCGCCCGCCACAGCGGCGTGACTGACACGGC
The DNA here is from genome assembly GCA_013397915.1 of Daphoenositta chrysoptera. NCBI lineage: Eukaryota > Metazoa > Chordata > Aves > Passeriformes > Daphoenositta > Daphoenositta chrysoptera. The sequence goes on from VZRO01003876.1 coordinate 475,372, forward strand.
CGGGGTGGAGCCGCTCCGCCATGGGGGGCCGCGGAGAGGGGCGACACCGGGCACGGGGCTCGGAGCCCGCCCGCCCTCCGGGCCGCCCTCCCGCCCGCGGAACCACCTGCGGGCCGCGGGACTCGCACCCGGGCCGTGCTCCGGTGCCTTCAAACGAGCTGCGGGCTGGGTGACCGTGGCCACCGTTTCCTCCGCGGGAACAGAGCCCCACGGGTGGCTCTCTTGGAGATCGGACTCCACACCGAGACAGCTCTTTAATGGGCTTCTCCCAGGCGGGGTGCCCCCCGGAGCAGACCCGACGGAGTTAGCATCCACTGGGATCTGCCAGACACCTTCTGCTGATACCCTCCGGTCTGATTTACTGTGTTAGAAGGTTTCAAGGTCACATTGAGATTCTGGTGGAACTAAATTAAACCCATGACTCATTATATGCTTGGTCAAACATTCTTTTTCTGTCTTCTTGTAGCCCCTGTAACTAATAAGAAGAGATCAGTGAACTCTTGACAAATGATCTGAGAAAAGGGGTGAGGTATGAAAAGACATCATGTGGAGAAACAAATTACAACCTATTTCCCCTAGTTTGGGACCAGGGTGTTTGGGGAGCACTGCTGGGAGATCATACACCTCTCAGGCTTAGCAGATATTTTCAGAAGGCTGAAAATCGAGCAAAACTTTCGTTTCTTCCATTGTACCCTAGCTGGACAAAATACTGAAGGTACAGTGTATGGTGAAACCTTATACTAGCATGAGGAAAGGATTTTGTAGTGTAACTTCATGAGTAACCATGGCTGTGTGTCAGTCAAATGCAACTGTATAACTCTGAATATTAAATAATGAAAAGAGAAAGTTCTGAAGCTAAGCATTTTGAAAACACTGCTCCATGCCTACTTCTGTGTCACTCTGCCACTCTGTCTTGCTGTGCACAGGCAGTAATCCATGTTCCTAAGGAAAAATCATTGTTTAAAGCTCTGAGTCCCCAATGTGATGCCTACTGCTGCAGGCTGATAGTTTTGGAAGAGACACTGTATGAAACAGGGATAGGCAAACAGAGAAAGAAATGGTAGTTCTGAATCAGAAGTATGATGATAATTTGCATATGAAAGCAGAGAACCTGTGCTGTGCAAGCTCCAGTCCACAGAGGGATATCCATGCTCCCGCAGCAGAGTTAAGCACATGCATGTGCTTCTAAATTGTGGGGCTGTAATAATGTTGCTCCTTTAGGTGTTGTGCTGTGTTAGACCATGCAGGCTCAGCCTGTGAAATAAATTGGATATGGATAATATAGACACTCGGATGTGAAACTGAACTGACCCTGTTGCAAATCTTTGTGAGTAGGAATCCACAGGTCTTTGTAGATAGCAGGTTGATAGCAGCTACATGACTTTACTAAATGCAGCTTTGGGCCTGGGCAGAGCTCAGTTTTACAGCAGAGACATCCTCCAGAACAATTCACCCAACACAGCTACCTACCTGTGTCAGTCTTCTCTAGACAGTGTTTATCCCTTGTATTTTCTTCTCCGTGCTGATATAAGTCCAGTGTGTGTAAAGACAACAGTAATTGTTGCAGTACTCTTTATGCCTAGTCAGTGTAGTAGTAATGAGAAATGAAATATTTTCTATAGACTGGGTGACCTGAATTCTTTTGCAGAGGGATTCTTTGAAAATAAATTCCTTATTTGGCCTGAAGAGTGCTTTGGGAAAGTTGCTATAGATGCCAGCACTTTCCACTGCATTCTGTAAGACTATTTCAGAGGATGCTGCTGTCTCCTGGTCTCTGGAGATACTAATTCAGGTGCAAGACCTTTGCTGAACATAGAGATTTAGGAACTGGTGTTCTTTTCCCATTCTGGCAGATTTAGGTTGTAGAGAACTGGCTGAAAGAACCTTTCTCTCAGGTGAGGGCTTGGGACCCACTGAATTGGCAACTTGGTGGAAACCCAGACTTCCAAGGGCAGGCTGCTCTAGTCTGACTCCTAGTCCTGGTCCTGCTGCTCAAGCTGTTCATCAGTTGCTGGGATGTCCCTGAGGGCTTTGGAGTGATGATGCAATCTGGCATCTCTCTTGGTCACATACAACAGCAGTGTCTGTTTCTTGTCCTTCATCTTGCCATGGCAGAGCGTTGCAGCAAGGGTTACGGTTGTCAGGCCACAGGATAATGTGGCACATGCTGGACATTGTGCATGCATGCAATGTTCACAGGTGACCTCTTGGTGAGTGACCCTTGCTGAGCTGGCAGGGTTTGCCCCTGGATCCTGGTAGTGCTGCACCTATGCCCAAGCTGTTCCTTTTCTCCCAGCTCTGGCCAAGTCTCACCAAGAGGTACAAGGACAAGCCACTACCCTTTGTGTGTTGCCACAGCCCCTTGTGCTTTTCCTTGTCTCACAGCTAATACTGCCCCATGGTAGGGATCTGTCTTGTCCCCCTTAGACCACAGCACTGATGACTTAGCAAACCCCTTGCTCTGTGCTCTTGCTCAGCAGTGGGCTGTTACTGCAGCTTGTGAAGCTCAGGGCTGCTGCACACGTGTGGCACTGAGAGCTCTGGAGAAGCATCAGATCCACAGTTGTTGCCCTTCATGCTGCCAAGCAGAACTCACTGCTTGAATATGCTCTGCATTCTGGTGTCCAGACAGGAAGGAATTGCTCCCAATAGTGAGCATTAAAGATTGAAGGATGCTCTAAGTTTTTAAAAGCACAGAGCTTTATCCATGCAATTCTCATTAAAGATAATGGAAATTAAGGAGATAATAATGTGACACTGACAGTAGAATCCATGTCCCTGTGCTGTGCCTCACAGTGACTGAGCAGCATGTAGGTATCCTGCTATTATTTCTCAGTTCTTGTGAGGGGAAAAAAAAACAGGATAAAAGATTCATGCCAATGCTAACATGTTTACACACCATGTGGAGTTTTCTTAATTGGAACAGACATTGAGGTCTCAGATATATTAGACACATGACACAACACCCCTTTCTATTTTTTTTTTTCTCTTCTGTTTATCTGTAGTCAAATTTTCACTCTAAAAATGTATGAAAGGAAGTTCTTAGTGTAATGAATTCCTTTGGTTTTTGCACTCCTATAAATTCAGTGAAGTCCTTTGGAAAATGTATCTTAAGATGCTAAAAATTATTCCCAGGATTTTATAAAAATCTCTAAATTACTTTTTGTGGTTTGGATTAGCCCCCCAGCTATCATACTGGGAATACAATCTGGATGTTCACCAAGCAGTCTCCACATTTTGTTCAACAAAAAGGGCTTCAGACATGCATGATTTTGTGATTATGGCATAGGATGGTCATGAGCATTCTACACCCTCCTGTTCATTCTGTAGCACAGACTTCATCCACAGTGGGTTGTCAGTCCTGTAGCACTAGAAATTAATTTATTTATTTGCCAGTGAGACAGATGGATGTAGTGAGCCTGAGATTCCAATTCAGATTGCTAAACAACAACAGTGTTACGTAAAATGTCAAATTGCAGCCCAATTCCTCATTACCTTGTTGTGGATATATTCAGAGGGGACTGGAGAGCAGCTGAAAATCTTTCATTGTTCTGTCAAGAACTGCAAATAAAGTACATGTCTTTAAATTTCACTTCCAAATACACCGGTGAGAAGAGACTCACAAAACCAGCAGCAGTGAAAATACAGGAGAAGGGAACCACACAATGTTCCATTCCATCCTAGAGTAAATGACACTTTGCTTGGTGGAGTGTTGAGAATCCCAGTGTGTAGGTGTAGATTGAATATGTGCACTCAGAGGTGAGGCCCTCCTGAATTTCACATGTGCTCATCATTTCCTCAAAGTGCTCATCTGCAGATGTTTCTAATCTAATCTAATGTAATCTAATGTAATCTAATCTAATCTCTTACCACCACAGTGTGTGTGCAGCTGTAATTATGATCCTATAATTCTCTTTCATATCTGTCATGTCGAAGACTTCAAGACAATTTGTAGGAATATAGAGTTTTTTTGGTATATTCATGAGCTGCATGAATAGCAAGTTCAAACCTTCAGTCCAAACTTTCATCTATAATTCCTGTATGGGCAGTGTTTGTGGGCAGGAAGCCCAATTAGTGCTTACAGCAAAGTGTAAACCCAAATAACATGCAATAGTGTCTCAGTGACTACTTTCAGCAATTGAAAAACAGTATCAAAGAATCTGTATAAGTGATTATTTCTGAATTCTGGGATCACTTCACCTTCATTGTTTTTTCACTACCGCATATTTTTGAAAACAGCAGAAAGTGGTATAGTTCGCATAAGAAGAACAGACGTTTGTTCTTGCTATTGCAATTGTTGGCTAGAACCACACTTGGTAAAAATTTTCAGGAGTTTAAAAGAATACCAGTGATTTGCTCTTACTCCTGCTATGCACGAGAAAATCAGGAACAAATCTTACAGATTGATCATACCATGATAAAGATCCACTTGCTGAGGCATTTGTTTGCAGCTGGCATCCACCAGATAAACCCAGTCAGTCCTGTCTCCCAAAGCATGACAGAAGGAGTCAAGGCAGGCTGAATGAGGCTCCAATTGCAATTCAAATATACTTTTATAAACCGTGATTAGTGCTGCTAATCTTGCCTTGGTAAGCCAAAGACAATAACAACGACGTTACCGAACACCTCGGGTATTATGTAATTCTTTTGCTTAGAAACTTGCTGGTGTGAGAGTGCTTTTGAAACCCATTAGTAAAACTGAACTTGCCAAATGAGCCTTCTCTAGGGAGAACAAAATCAAATATGTGCCAGCATGGAGCCAGAGCCTGCCAGGGGCTGAGGACTTGCAAATCCCATTGCCACCAGTGAGAGCTGAGGACACAAAGTCCTCCATGTAACTGAGCTCAGTTATAAAATGAACTAATAGCTGTGGAGCTGTCTTTCCCACTGATAACAATTTTGTGTACTTTTTCATAACAGACCCTAATGCGTTGACTTGCACTGAACTGTGATGCCAGCCTGTTTGATTCTGACTGCAGGCTTACGAAAACCCAAGCTGGCCTCTGCCTCGGTGTCTGACTGACCGTGAGGACACTCACCAGGACTGAGTTAGGCCAGAGGGGGACACCACTCCTTTCTCTTGTCTAGTTCATAAAGCCAGTCTTGAACTTTCCTTCACCAGAAATGGTGATCCTTTCACATGAACAAAATTGTAGAGAGACAGAAAAAATAGCTGAGCTGTGTCAAAAAGTCACAATTAATTTTCAACAGAGGATGGGAACAGTGGAAATGTCCAAGAGGATAATGGTGAAATTAGAAATGGCTCTTTGAGAATAACCAGCTACAGAAAAAAGTTTAAAGTGAGGAAAGGGGGTATTTCACTTCATCATTAAAAACATCAGTATAAAATACATGGAGAAAAACAAACAGTGAAGACACTGTTGCTAGTGGGCTGGCTTTTAAAGTATTAATGGAACGTCACAGAACAAGAGTTTCTTTTATTCTTTTTTATCCCAGCTCCCTGCTTTCAGGGTTCTTGTGTGAACATGCAGCAGTTTGCAAGGCTGTGAAATTATCAGACCTGGACCAGTGCCAGTACAAACCAATTTATTGGAGTCCAGCAATTAACTAAAACCTAGAAAGCTTGATTAATTGTGGCACTGCTCAGCAGGGAACATTGAGAAAAAAAATCAGACTTAACTCCATGCAGTGTCTCTGTTCCATATACCAATTTACACTACATGTAAAGAAAAGTTTCTTCTCTGTAAATACCCTTACTATATTCTTTTGCATCATGTAGAAAGAATAATGCCATGTGAGATAATGCTTGATGATGGCTCTCTGGATAATCATTTCATAATAGCTGTTATCCTGTTACTTTTTTTTTTTTTTTTGCTACTGAATTAATATCTCATTGTAACCCCAACAATAGGATATATTATTTTAAAACATTTTTTCATTAAGCTTCTCTCTGGAGGGACATATTGAGAATCCGACACAGCTCTGTTTCCTTCTATTTCCTCAAACATTGATGTGTGCAAGAAAAATGAGGGTGGTAGTTTTTCAGAATTATTTAGGATAGAAAAGCAGCAAACAAATAGTTGAGCTGAGAATCAATTTCGCAGGGCAGAGTATGTTGACTGAAATAAAATCCTGTAGTCTGAGGAGGCAGACATTATGAGAAGCAATTACAAAGCGTGGTTTAGGTGTTAGCTGATTTTATTATGATAGTATTAACAAATAGTGCTCACATTGTTTGTTTTATTGTAAGACTTATCATAAAAGTCTATGCATAAGCAGAATTAAAAAATGTCATTCCTGGATGCCTTGGTGGCATATGAATCACCTTTAGTATAGATTACTGAGAAGAAAATAAATATTCCAGCTCAGTGTAATGCACTGCTGCAGCATATTGTAATCAGTAATACAAAACACTGGATCTGATTCATCTTAGTTCTTCTTACATAAAAATAATTCAATGGTTAGTGCTGGAGAAAAAAAGCTGTCTAAAGATAAAAAAGAGTGGTAAAAGAATTCTCAGCCCTGCCCGGTGACAAGGAAAAGAAAGATACAGGAAAATATTTTTACCTTTTCAACATCATTTTGTATCCTAATCTGCATCCAACTGCGACACTGTCACATTCTCAGATTTAAAGAGTGCAATCCACAGACAGGGCTAAATCACATTAGGCAGCGGTGATAATAGAGCCCGGGCATGCAGAACATCCAGGCAAGCCTCTAGCTGGGACTGTGGGGTGATTTGGGGCATTCAATGAGGTAGGAAGGGCTGTCTCCTCCAATTTCTCTGTATTTATTGGGGATTTAATGTATTTTTTTAAAGATATTTGCAGTGGAAATCAGTTTGTCGGAGGTCATCTAATTGAATCTACAGCCCTGGCAACCCTTCACAAAGGCTGCCAGGAATGACCGAGTTGCTAATGCTTAACTGTGAATACCCAGCAGGGGTCCTCCACAGGCCTGAATACAGTCAATTATGTTATTTTTCTAAATATTAGTGACTCAGCTCTCTCTGCTTGTGAAGAGTTGCCAGGGTCACAGATACAATCAGACAGATCCTCCCCCCCTTCACTTCTAAGAAATGGGGAGAATCTTTCAAATATGGCACAGAATAATCCTGAAGTGGAGGGAAGGGTTCTCCCAGGCTGTGCTGCTCCTCCAGGGTGGGTGCAGAGGGTCTCCCCGGTGCGAGGGGTGCCAGGCAGGGCCCTGTGTAAGAGCTTGGGGGAGCACTGCTGTGTGTGAGCAGCCTCCCAGCTCTGTGACATAAATACAGATTTCACAGTTCAGCTCTACAGGCACTAGGGCTGAGACATGACAAAAGACAGAGGTGCCAGCAGCTTGTCTCACCCCTTTTAACACTTTTTTGTTCTTTCTGTCTTCTCTCCCTCCCACCTCTCATCGTGCTCCAAATATCTCTATGAAGGAGTGTTTCTATGTACTGTAACTATTCAGTTTTCCGTTTTTCTCTGCAGACTCATCAGGGGGAGACACAGGAGTGGTGGTTAAGGAGAACATTCATGGTCCAGAGGGCTCTTCCCTTACACTTAAAGATGCCTCAGCACCCGCAATCCTCTGCCCTCTACAAAGAGCTCTGCAAATATTTTAGGTTTTTGATTGTAACTTCCTTAGTTTTTGCCAAAAAGACTCTTTTCCAAATCCCAGCCTTCTCCAGAAACAGCATCCCTATCCCTGTGGGCCATAGCCCAGCTTTTCTTATCTGATCAAGAGCTTTTGGCAGGAGGGAAAAATCCCTCTAGAGCATTTGGGTGCCTGTGCATTGTTTTGGCCCAAGTTTGAGGTAGTGCTTTGATGTTGGCAAAGTTTCCTAATTTACTGCTGTTACATTTTATCCAACTTTAGGAATATTATGTGGATGTGGCCAATTTCTAGCTATTCTGAATCCATTGCAAATACTTTGCCAGCATGTGTCCAAGTATAATCCAATTTTGACGTTTTTAATGCCAATACAATTTCCCTGTAAGTACCTTCAGGCCTGGCATCTGAACTGCAGTGAGCAGGGGTTCAGCTGCTTGGAGCCCAAGTCCCAGGAGGTGAGACCTTTATTCCTTTGGGTCCCTGTCTGTCCTAGAGGTGGAAAGCCCAGACTGGGTCTCTAGTCACCACTGATGTTGCATCTCTGACTTGTTGAACATACGTTATTTCATGTGAGAGTGAGGATCTAGGCATTTCCTTGGAATGAGCAGAGAGTCTGGAGTCATAAGGAGTCATTGCTATTTGACATCAGTACACTTCAAATTGGGGTACTGGTGTTCCAGCTGTGTTAGAAATACAGTAGCTTGATAAAACTGCAGTGAAAGCAGAACTGAAGTTTCAAATGTTTCAGTAGTGCAGAGAACTTGACTTTGAAGAACTGGACATGATCGAAAGGGTGCCTTTGTAGCTTGTTCTTGCTATAAAAACAGGGAGGAAACCAAGCCACCTCTGTTACAGAGTTTCCCCTGGCTGGAGCTCCCCTAGGGAGAAAGAAAATAACCCAGCAAGGGAGAGGAGGCTCGCTGTGTTTAGACAGCCTGTCCTGATCTGCACGTGCCTCTCAGGAGGAGGAGTGCCCTAGGAAGGTTTTCATGTCTGGCTGATTACCAAGACCCCTGTCTCCCTCCTGTAGGAGGATATGGTTTGGGCAGCAGCTGTGGTGCTCTAACTGAAGAAGAGATGGTTTCCTCAATGTTTTCATTTTTAATTCATTGCCTTCTCCCCAGATTGTTGTCGTGATGGGCAAATACATAGTGTTAAATGCTGTCCTCAGGCAGCAATGAGGACTCCATTGTGGAAAACCAGAATTTGGATGTTATTAATGTTGCAAAGTTATGTGTGACCTACTTCGGCCACAGAAATGATGAGGACAACAGCATCCTGTCTTGTGCTCCAGCTCATCCAAGTATTCATCATTGATGTAAATTTTGATGTCTATTGTTACAAGCAGCTGACAAGCATGCATCAAAAAGAGAAATGAAGATATTTCTAACTTCTGTTTCAGCAAATACACCTTTTCTTTTCTTCTAGTGATACTATCATCCATAAATGTTAGCAAGACTTCTTGGTTTTCTGTTCAATAGTATTCAATAACTTAAACTTTTGGCAGAACTATATCCATAGCAAAAGTGACATATCAGTCAGTGTGTTCAGGCTTTATGAGGGGAAAATTCCCTTCTGATTCTATCCTCAAGAAGTTCCACCCTATTCTGTGCATTCAGAGATATATTATACCACTGATTGGTCATGAGATATTTTGCAGGCCAAATTCATGGCTAGAGGATGCAGGCAGGAAAGTGCCAGTTCAATTCACTTGAACTCATTAACATCAGCAATTACTCACTTTTTGGTTCTTCCATGCCACAGCTTTTGACTACCTGACAGAACTGGTTTAAGGAATGTGTGACAATATCTGATTTAAGTACAAGAAAATTAATAATAAAAGGGGAAATGTTTTTACACTGACACAGAACATGTTTAGATTAGATTTTAGGAAGAAATTCTTCCCTGTTAGGGGGATGAGGTACTGGCACAGGTTGCCCAGAGCAGCTGTGAATGTCCCATCCCTGGAAGTGTGCAAGGCCAGGTTGGATGAGGCTCTGAGCAACCTGGCTTACTAAAAGGTGTCCCTGCTCATGGCAGGGGGATGGAACGAGATGATCTTTAGGGTCCTTTCCAACCCAAAACATTCTATGACTCTACAAAAATTGTAGACATCTGATAGTACAGCAGATGCAGCACAGAGCAGAATTGTTATTGTTGTAGCATCCTTAACAATCCTTACACCTGAATCCAGAGGCATGAAGAGGGAGAAGGGAGCAGGACTTGCAGCAGCTCTTTGTTCTGTGTTGCTCTGGCCAAATGTAGGTGCTTCATTGGAGGCTCTGCTGACAAGAGGGGTACCAGACCTTAGCTCATCCAGTGATTTCATGGCTGGCACTGCTGTTATACTGCACTGTTTTATCTGTAGAAACTTGAAAAGTTGTGGACTTTTCAGGTTATCCTTTTTAGAAACAGAGAAACTGAGACTCAGTGAAAGGAAATGCTTTGTGTGGAGGAACCCATCAGCTCAGAGCAGAATTACAACAGACCTTGTCTCAAGTTTCCAGCTTAGTGTGCTACCAACTGAGTGATATTTGTATTTAAAAACATGCTCTTTCATGTATTTATGCATTGCTTTGGGTATTTCAGATCTCAGGAGGACTCAAATCTCCCTCTTCCTCAGTTAAGAAATGGGAGAACCACGTATGAGGTGACAGCCTTATTTATTCTTCTACCATGACCCTTTAAAAGAGAAAGGAGAAGCAGATGATACTGAAAAAAAGTAACACTCAAACAAAAGCCCCCAAAATCTGGGTAAAAGTTTTTTTAAAACCCAAGCTTCTGCTTACTTTTATTTTAACAGGCTATCTTCCAAACTTACACAAGGCTAACTATGTTACAAGGCATGGATTAACACAGAGAAGTTCTCTAAAGCAGACTTGTTGGAGTTGTCTTTAATATTAAAAGCAGAGTGTTTGTTTTCTTTAATATGGAGGGCAGCACCAATAAAAACACCAGGGAAAGGCCAGTATTACTAGATCACATGTCTGCTTTTATCTCACAGCAGAGTTATAGTAGAATGATTTTTGCTTGGAGACTTGAAAGCTGGACTGCATCCTTTCATGCTGAAATCATATCTCCTGCAAGGATTATTGGAGGATATAATGTTTCCTTCAGCTTCTTATTTTCTCCGCTCCTGAACTTGGACTCCTGACCTCAACTTTTCTCTGGTTATGACCAAGCATTGGCCTTCAATTGAATAGCTGAGCTTTTTACAATCAGATCAGCTTCTGCTCTTGTAATTTCAGACTCATTTTGTGACATTGATATTGTAGATCTTAATTAAAAGCCAAACATTTTATATCTTGGGTAATGACCATACAGGAACTGCCAGGTTTTGCTCCCACGTGTGCAACCATCCAAAACATTCAATATGTGTGACTGGAGTCAGAGGAGTTGTGCACATTTTGCTTGGGGGCCCCTGGTCCTCTTTGTGTCCCTTTTGCAGCACAGCTCTGCACCTGTGCTTTGCTCTGGGGGTCACAAAGACTCGTCCGTGAATGGCAGGTAATTCAGGGTTCATGGTAGCTGAGTCTGGACCCTCTCATTAGCTGAACAGCTAATCAGGCAGAAATCTGTGGGGCTCTGCAGTTAATTACAGGGCAGGGTTGGAGGGTGGGTGCTAAAAATATCTATTTCTTGGCTATGCCACTGTCGCCTGCAAGAACCAGTGGAGGCTAATTGCACTGGATTATCTGCACAGATAAGGTTAGATGTACCATTCAGAAGAGTACAGAATCTGGGAAGCCTTCTGTTCATGGGACTCATGATGGTTTTTTTAATTGTTCTTTATTAATTGGATATGATGCGCCTTGTGCTTTCTCTCACTAAAGAGAAGATGAAGATTGGAGTTTGGTTGTACAGCTACACTATCAGCTTGAGTGTACAGCTATTGTAGTCAACAAATTTGAATGTCTTCAAATGTTTGAGACACCAAAAAAAGGGGTTGAAATAAGTTCTTGAAATCATACAGCACTGGGCTTGGTAGAGGCATTTGTTAACACTGTAACAACTACTTCACAGACATTTCTTATTTGTGTGAGTGTGAAAATAAGGATAACCAGGTACCTCTGCTATATCATCCTGTAAAAACTTGGCCACAGCCTTACTGTATTTAAATTACTTTCTGGTGAGGGTGGGACTCTCAGAGTATTTTTAAGGAACGCAGATTGAGAGGTTATTTAGCAGAGTCTTTCAAGCTGATTAAGCTCTTTTCCAGAACACAAAAGATGCCTGGAGAAATGGGACTGCTAGTGAGTTTTGCCTATGAACAAAGTAGACATTATCTTCACTCTGAGTGAAGTCAGTGGCAGAAGTATCTCTGGTATAAATGGAATAGGAAACAGTACCTATCAAAGAGCATAATTTTGCAGATTTTCCAGTATTTTTATTGCTGACACATATGAGGACAGTTTAGGAAATTTTCACAGACATAAATTATATATTTGGAAAAAAATAATGCAAAAAGAGATGTGTTTTGCAAAGCTGTTTATGCCCTTTGATTGACACCTTACTGTAAACCATTTATTTTAGACTAGCCATCCTCTTAGGCTTAGGAGCTCATAGGAGGAATTATCTTCACTAAATATATTTGCTTTATTTTTCAGTGTATCAGTGGTAGTGAAAGTACATTAAGTGGGCCTGTAATTCACTGAATTGTGAAGAACTAACTTATTAAACAAACCTAATAGAAAATGTAAAACACTTCAAGCACTAAAAGGAGGCATTAACCATTGCTAATTAGAATTGAACTTGCAGATATGGCATTCTTTTTAGTAGAAATGTAGGAAACACTGTCACTTAGTGGTGGTAAGGAAGTATTGCTTAGGAAATAGCTGTACAACTACTTGTTCATCTGACTGTGTACAGTGTGGTGAATGTCTGTTGCTGGCAGTCAATAGCAGCACAGGGCATGCAAAGCCTTGGGTTATGTCCTGACGTTGTACAGTAACTAATGGAGTCTGGAAAAAGAAGGCCAGCACTACTCAGAGGTTGTTTATTTCCAGGACAGGCTGAAAAGTACAGAACTTGATCCCAACATAATTTGTACCCCAGTGAGTGTCTCACTTTTACACCAGTGGTGCTGAACTCACTGTGTGACACCCTCATGCTGTAAGAAAATAACACCTTCACTTCCTAGTACAGCTGAAAAAAAGCTGGTGTGCATTTGGGCAGGTATGTCACAGGCAGACAAAACCATGTAATTTTTCTTCTTGGCACCCAGGCTTCCTCACTGCCTTTGGGAGAAGGCATTCCTGGGCTTCAGGCACTGCTCTGGAGAAACTTGCTCCATTTTCTGTGTGCAGCCATGGTCTATGGATAGTCTGAGGATTCAGTCTCCAGAGCTGTGTAGTTTGCCTGCAAGAAACTTCTTATCAGTTATAAATGAGGACTTGCCATTTTCTGCATTTATCTGTTCAGCTTAACAGATGTAATTGCCTTGTGAGGATAGTAAGACTATTTACAAATGTATTTGCATGGCTTCTTTTAGATCTTTTAAAAATCATTCTGTCAATACACTATTTTTGCCAGCAGTATTTTTTGTCTCTTCCCTGGTACATGATAACTGATTGTCAACAATGTAAACAAAAGGGCATTTGGTGGGAGTGCTGCTAAAGTCTGGCAATGTATTGTGCCTTTTTTGTACCTGCTCCTGGAGTGTCCCAAGCCTGACACCTCTCCATTACTCTGGCACAGCATGCAGAGACAGTGTCAGCCAAGGACCTGGGAGGCTTGCTGATGATTGTCTGGGTTGTATCTGCTTAGACAGTGGGCTTTTGGGGGATTTGTCTCTTAAATCCTGGATATGCAGGATTCCGTCTGTTGGGATATATTTGGTGAAGCTGGGCTGGCTCTTAAGAATTTTTCCGGTGTAGAGATAGGTCAACATGTGAGCAGGAAGAGGCTCAGAATGTGTAACTGTAATAATCATGATTAATTTTCCTCTTTGGCTCTCTAAAGACAGAAATGAATGAATCCTGTGAGCAGTGAACTATCTGCTACCTCACCATTGCTTTTAACCTCATTTCCTGCACTCACAGCTTTCTTCAGTCACAGTGGCATGTTCAGAGTGAAACTTGCACACTGAGCTTTCGATTGCCTTCAGCTGAAAACTTACCCCAAATCCTCCTCTGAGGCTTTTTAGGAGAAGAGCCCAACTTATCCAAACAATCACATGGAGGCTTTTTCTGGACCGTTCTGTTTCTTCAGTCTTCTCCTCTCCTATGTCCATCCTTACAAAGCTTTAGAGTAAGTTTTCCTTACAAAATATCTGTGGGGATCTTCTCTGGAAACTCCTGAGTTACAAACCATTAACTTACTCTGCTAAATTAATAAGCAGATGTTTGGCTGCAGTACTGGCCAAAGTAAAAAAAGTGGTAGTGAATAAAAACACAATTTTTCAATAAGAATATCAGTAGAATGATACAAAAATTGCCAAGTTTTGAGAAGAAACAGTCTTCATCATTTTTCTCTTGTAATTACTTGAAATGCAGCAGAATGGATTTTTATGTCAAATTTGTGGGGTTTAAGACTATTTGTTTCCTTTGGGAATTCATCTGTGTTTTATTAACAGCATATTGTTTTTTCATATTGTAGCATTTATCAGTTGAAATATGTACTTTTTATAGACACTGACAGTATTACTGATAATAACAGTGAGACATCAGTTACCAAGTCCTAGAAGAAAAACTCAGACAAAACCAGGAACATAGAAGAGGATGTTACAAAGGTAACCCAGACATGATCTCAAGAAGTGACCGGCTATGGCCAGCTCTCTGTTCTGTTCTAACATTCATGATGCCCATAGCCACAGGTAGCCTTGTGTTCCATATGTAAAGCTCTACACATACCCTCACACTGAGGCAGGGCTGGGTTATGGGCTGTGGGACTGATTGTTGGGTCATTTCACTTCTCTCCCAGGAAGAGTAGCTGAACACAGTGAGTAGCACAGCTGGTGCCTTTTCAATGGACAGTGTTGTTGGATGTGTGTTTCGGTAGCCCCTTGAGGTCTGTGGGTATCTCTGTAATTTGACTGGGGACATTTTGAGGGCTGAACTGTCAAATCTCCAGTGCTGTCTGTTCCTCAGACTCCTGCTCTCAGCTTGTACTCTGGGCATGGAGGTTTACCCAGAGAAAGATCACTGCAGGATTGTAGCATAAATCACACTGAGATGGGGTGTGTGCATGTATTGAAGAGGAGAGGGAAGAGAGGAAGCTGAACCTGCCTGCACATTTAATGGAAAACACTTCCAAGGGTACTTCACTGGCCTACTACAGCTCTCTGGCCAGTGCACCTCTGTTTTCCCACTTCCCAGATAAGCTTGCTTTGCTGGGAGGTCTCAGAGCACACAGAACATGCCTGTGAAATGGTGGCTGATACACTGGGTGCTTATGTTCTCTTCCTGTATGTTTTGTAGGATTCCCTGATGTATGAAAACCTCTGACTGTATCCCATATCTGTCACCTGGCTGTACCAAAAGATGAGCATTCAAAAACAACAAAAGCTTGTGTGAATTCCCAGTATATTGAGTGCTGCTCCATAGCTGCTATGTGGCTCTTCAGACACAGAACTGAATGGCATCATCCATTGAGATGTAGCAAAGCACTGCTTCTGTGCCCTGATCTGCCTGTAAAGCTGTCAGTGGATGGCTTGGGGCAGTTTTTAAGGAAAGAACTTTCTCTAATTACCAGCAGATGTGCTGGAACTGCTATCTAGTAGGAAAAGCAAAGCATGTATGCAGATAGGATACCTTCATCTTTCAAGTAATTTTAATACTTCCTGTTAGATGATCAGCACATCTCTGCTCACAGTGGAAAAAGAATGAAGGTGTTGTAAGCCTTCATTTAAGCACCATCTGTGAGGTGTTTTGAGGTCCCTGGTATGGAAGAAGAATAGTGATGGATATGTGTGCTGACATATAATGGAAATCAGCAATGTATTTTGGGGTGTGAGGAGCAATTTGTAGTAGTCCGTTAGATTGTTAATGGCAATTTGCTTTAATTACACCATGATCTGTTTGCATCAGCTTAATGCACAGCCTTGCTCCTTTTCATGCAGTTCAGGAATCTGACAGGAGATGGTTGATTTCCTACATTCATACACTTTGGAGAAGAATTTTGAAAACTTGAAAACATCAATGATGCTTTAGTGGTTTCATGAAACTGTTGATTTTTTAAAATTGGTTTTATTAAACTGCTAGATGACAACAAATTGGTTCATTTATCTCACTATGTCTTTATATATATGGAGATGGTTCCCATCTCTGTAGGACTTGTATCCTCACAAGTATTTTAAAAGATAAAAAAGCCATTCTTTCTCCACCTTTCTATCCAGCCACTAAGAGGAATAGCAAGCTTTTGGTTCATAGGGCTTGGATTTGTTGGTCTGGGTACTAGTGTTCTTTGCATGATTGTGTGTGAAGAACGGAAGCTCAGGAGAGAAGTTTTGCACTTGCTTCTGACTGCATTCAGATCTGGGTTATTTCTATCTCTGTGAGGCAAAGTAAGTTTCACAGTGCAGAAATACTGCCTGGGAAATATGAAATTCCCACAGTCTTTTCTCGCCCCTTGGTCAACGGTGGCAGTGCTCCAGCAGAAGCTGGCTATGGAAGATTATGAAGGGCTTATAATATCAGAAAAGAAGACCAAAGTCTGCACTTAGTAGGAATCTAGGATGAGCAAAGCACCACACTGCTGTCCTTTGCTAAGCAGACATCTGCTGTATTTTACACCTCCTGTGGTTTATTTCAAAGCACAGAGAATTGCAGTAATGAAGCTGCAAGACACAATTTATGCACCAGTGCATCCAGGCGTGCACTCCTTAGGATGAGGTGCAATCTTCTGGCCAGTCCCACCTGGAGGAGGGCATTTCTGCTGACATGGTTGTTCAGCCATCCACTGGCGATGTGGAGGACACAGACACCCGAAGGCTGTGAGATATGCAGCAGCTGACTTAGCAACTCTGCTGCTGTTGGGATGTGAAGGAAATGTTTAACACAAAACTGAGCAGAGATGAATCTGCACAGTCCAGAATGGCAGGTCCTTAACAAGACACCTGACCAAAGAGATATCACCTTGATTGACCATTTCGCTGTTCCCACAAGACAGAATTTTACAGAGCTTTAGTTCTACCATGATGTTGAGAGCAGGTGGCTTCTGGGAACAACAGAGATCTCAGTAAAGAGTGTCCCAGTCATTTCTTGTGAACATGTGTGCCATCTGATGTGACTTACTTCTGTAGTAGAGTTTAGAAGATCCCTTTACAACCCATCTACCACCTGCATCCACGTGCCATGGAACAATTATCAGGAGTTTCAGTTGCTGTGTGTTCAGGCCTGCCCAGGCTAGCCTTAATCTTTCTGGTCTGAGCAATCTGAGCTTTATAAACATGGTGGCATGGATCTTACCAAGCTTGCCAGGGACTGTGGAGACATTTGTAGGTTGATGCCACCAAATCCTCATTACTTGTAGCATCCTGTAAGCTGGAATCCATTCAGCTCAGCTGTGCCTAAGTGCTGACTTCACCTTTTCCTCCTGTGTATGGACAGGTTGTGATGTTTCGGTCCGTGAGTTCAGGTCTTTTCCACGGTCTATTTTATTCTTGTCTTTTCTGCCACAGGCCACCAGAGCATCCCATTGTGCTGCGTGACAGGGAAGGTGGATAGGAGAGCTCTCTAGAGTAGATAAGGCTTAAGGAGGGACAGGGTTTCACCACCTCATCTCCACTGTGCCTCTTGGCTAGGGGAGATGTTCTGCAAGTCTGATTCAGCATGACGGCACATGCTGAATTAAGAAATTAACATTTCCCTTAGTTAGATGGATGTTCATTTGGTGTCTCTTACTCTGCTCCTCAGCCTAGGCAGGAGGCCAGCGGCACAGTTCAGCTCGGAGCCCTCGTTGCTCTCTGGCGTTCTGTGGAAGATGCGGCACGTTTAGAAGGCACAAATCCCCACAGTGCCCGAGAGCAGCTCAGCTCTGCAGCAGCACTCGGCAGAAGGCTGGTTTAAAACCAAGCCACTGATAGTGGTTGGGGTCCTTGCGGAAGCCCCCGGCGCTGCTCCGGACCGAGCCCGCGGGTAGCGCACAGCCCCGCAAAGCTCCGGCGGCCTGGCTAAGCCCCAAGCTCAGCCGGCCGTCGGCAGTAGTGTCCCCGCACCACGGGATGTCACTACGGAGCCAGCGGACACGTGTATTTCGCTGCATTTTATAGCCTTTCCTCTGGTGCTGTGACCGCGCGTCACTGAGGGCACCGCTGCCTTCAGCGGGCTCTGGGGCCGCCGAGCGCACCCCGGCGGGCACCGGGCAGCCCGCCCATCACTGGGGTGGAGACAATTATTCGCCCCTTTTTGCCTCCCAAGTAACCTCTGCCTCTCGGGGACGGCAGCGCTTCTCCAGCCCGCCCAGGGAGCAAGGGACCGGGACGCCGCTGCCGCCCGGGGGCTGCGGGCAGCCGGGCCCCGGGAGCGGGCCCCGGGCTGCGGGGGCCGCCCGCATCCAGCCCCGGAGCATCGCGGAAGGAGGAGGGGGGCGAAAGCGGGTTCACTTCCGCCTGGCTGCAGGAACCACAAGCCCCCGGAATGTATTAGAATAATAATAATAGAAAGGTCCCCCCCCCAGCCCGGTTTTTGTCCCCCTGGAAGGAGGGGGTGGAGAGCAGAGCGGCGAGGCTGCCGGCGGGCGGATCGATGTGGAGCCGGTGAGGCACCGCGGCCGGCCCCAGCTCCCCGCCGGCACCGCGGCCGCGGCCGGCAGGACAAGCGCAGCCTCGCCGCGGAGAGGCCGGGGAGAAGGTCTGTGCTTTGCCTTTGTACCTAGCGTGTACCTAGCACACGGCTGTGCCCCGGGCGGAGGGGCTGGGCGGGCTCCTGGCAGCCCGCGGGCCCCTGCAGCCCTCCAGCCGGGCAACAAAGCGCAGCCGGGGTCCGTGCGGGGCTGCAGCTTGCGGGGGCTGCGGAGAGCCCTGAGCTCTTTGTCAGCACCCGGCTCTCTTCGGAAGTTCCCAGATCTGTGCCTTGTAGCCGCCCCGAACCCTGTGCTCTGGCCGGGGGTCTGGTTAGTTTGAGGCTCCAGGGAGAACGGGCTCCATGGGAAAGGCTCTGGCATGTGCCTGGCGGTGCCGCTCGGGCCTGGATGCTGCGGGGCCGGGATGCCGCGGGGCCGGGAGAGAGTGAGGACGGCTGGCGCTGCGGGCAGCACGGGGAGCCTGGCGGGGGCCGGGAAGGGAGGGGAGGCCAGGGGCTCTGCAGGCTCCTCGTGTGAGCCACCGGCGAGCCAGGCTGCTTGCCCGCTGGGCCAAGCTGAGTGCCAGAAATGCACCTTCCCATGCCAGATGCACCTTCAGGGATTTGCCGTTCAAATATCTCAAGATCAGTTGCTATTTCACATATTAAACATTTCCCAACTTTTGTCTTGTTATGTTTAATCTGGAGGCTCAGCAGAATGGTCTTGAGTGTCTTTACACGAGTCACTTCCAGAGTCACAGGAAGACAGGAATTGGAATGGGCTGCCTTTGAAGCCAATCACAGCCTTAAACTCCTGATCTCACCAGTGCCATAATCCATCTGCCTGTCTAGCCATTCCCGGTTTGGATCTGATGCCCTAGTTTAAGAGATCACCATCAACTGGCTGAGCAGTTTAAGAGATTGGTAATGGTAAATACAATATTAGAAGTTGAGATGGGCACTGTGGACTTCTACTGAAACAAGACAGAAGGTTAAATTAGCCATCCTCTCCTTGGGTCAGGTGCAGAGCTCCCCTCTGTCCTGTTACTGTCACTTCAGTGCAGCATTCAGGTTTTTCTCTCTTGGCAGACTCTGGGCGTACTCTGTCCAACAGAGATAGTGAGCACTGAGATCCTGTAGAAACTTTGTTGCAGCAAAGTCTCTAACACTGACAGGAGTCCCAGCAGGGATGACTTAATGGCTGCTGGAACGCTCTTTCCATTCTTTTTAAAGAAGTTACTGCTCTAATTGCACCCCCGCATGTAAACAGTTTTCTTCACAAAGGTGAAACCTGTGGTCTGTATGTCTTCAAGTCATTCTCACTGGAGTGAGAATTCTCAGGATCATGCAAAGATTCAGGTTAGGATAAGTATATGTCAACTGAGTAGTATTGACTGCTGTGATCCCTGGTATACTTTTAAAAGGAAGAGAGGCTGACGAGCTGAATGGGCTGGGCTATTCCAGTAGCTCTGATGTTGAAGTAACTAGAAGATGATAAACTAGAAGATAAACTAGGGATGATAAGTGTGCTGATTCTGTTTGTATTTATCTTCATTCTTTTTAAATTTGTGTTTAATGTCTAAGAGATCTGAACAACTTGAATTGCAGAGTGCTTTGATGCCTCAAACCTGTATACTGGTACCTGAACACTGTACTTTGGAAATCCTGCCAGAAGCCTGCACAATTTAATATTACTTTAATGTATAACAATGTATAAGAGAAGTGATTTGCTTAAGACTAGTGAAAGACTGGGGGAAAAACCCTGGCCTCTCATTGCCGTGTGCCTGCACTTTCCCTTCCAATTCTGTTCTTCTTGCCCCTTTTTGTTCAGCCAGAGGTGTGACAGCTAGAGTTGTTTAGGAGCTACTTGCCCTCCTTTCTGAACTTTTTACATGAACTATGGTCACAGGAGGCAAGAGGGAAGAGAAAGTGTGGGTGTTCAGTCTAGAGAGATATCTAGGAATGAAGGTGTGGCACAGAAGGAATGAGAAGCTGTGAGCTAATGCAGTTTGAGAGCTGTTTTGTGAAAAAAAACCCCCAAAACTACTGGTCCATCTGTCATCTTGCTCATTTCCTTTCATGAAGTCTGAAGGTGTCTGGAAAACAGTTTAAAGTTCATGTTCTGAAGCATGTGAATTAAGCTCCTAACTTATATGTGAGAAAGTGGAGTGACTTCTCAATGGTCCTGCAGTCACAGCCTCTCATAGCATCCAGCTGGGGTGCAAGTGTCTCATGGTGTGGTTAGTTGCAAAGAGTTTTAGTAATGGACTGTAGAACACAGTTACTCTTTTGCTTGTGAATCTGCAGAGGAAGGGAAATAATTTTCTTTGATCCTGCTTCCCTTTGAATAATTTCTTCAGAGGTCTCTTCTGCCTGTCAAGTGACTTGACTTTGTGGTGGGGACAGGACGCAGCTCTGGATTCTTGGTCAGCTGGAGAGAAAAGCACTGCCTGGTTAGGTGGTTATGTAGATCTGCTGCTGTAACATGGTTGACAGCTGCAATAGCATGGTTAAGTCTAATTTTTGTGTATCTTTCCTGTAAAAACTGACTCTTGTGAAGGTAACCGTCACTGCAGAGTTGGTTACGCTCAACTGTGAGCTTAGTTTATACCACAGAAACATTTGCCCTAGCACAGAGACAAGTGGGTAGGAGTAAAAGTAGTAAAATATTAACTTTGCATTATACTATTGATTGCAAAGATGTGAAAATAAGTGAGAGGTGCTTTACCTGTGGAAGAAGTACAGTCCTGAAAGCTAGAAGTACAGCATAGTGCTGAACAGTATGGTACAGGTAGAGCCATCCCTCTGCCATAGACAGCAGCAATCCAGTGAATCTTTCTGCATCTGTTGTCTGATGTACATGTTTCAGTTGCTGAGATTTCAAATTGGTCTGTAAAAACTAGGATAACACATCCCCCAAAAGCCTTACCAGCAGTCACAATGTTATTTGAATGCTGTTGTGTGGATTTCTCTTTTAAACTGGGTTTACTCTCCAGAAGCCAGGGAAATCTGAATATTTATCTGCATTAGCAGAGTGGTATTAAATGCAAAATCCTTAGCTGCCATGAATATTTATTCTTATCTTAGCTGGCTTCAAACTGCAATCTCTGGCCGATTGCCATCCCTGAAGGTTATTTTCACAGAGGTTTTGGAGTGGACGCTCACACACTGATACACCTCCAGATTTCATGTTCACTGATATTTCTAAACAGATTGTCAGTAGTTGGCAAACAACTACATAAAAACAGACAGTCAGAGAAGAAAGTATGGGCCCAAAAATACCTTTGGGCATCAATAGATATCACTTTAAGTCATCAGATCATAACTATTTCAGTATATGTAAATACTCGCAGTCTCTCACAGTGCTCTATTATGATTGAATGAGTGCCTTTAAATTATACTCCTAGTTGAAGCCTTAGCCCATCAGATAGAATAAGATACATTTTGAGATCCTATAGGATTTTTTCTTTTGAAAACTGCCCAGTAATCTTCCTTTCAGTGCATCATATTCTAGCAGGTTTCGCTATGGAACCAGTGGTCCGTAGTCACAGGTCTGTCGAGCACAGCAGGGTATGTATGGCATCTCCCTGGAGACACAGACCATGGTGGATAAAGTGTTCATCGAGTGCACTGGAGGAGGTTTCTGAGTGTAGAATTCTCCAGTGTGGGTGCTGGCCCTTTTGTGGGTAGTGCTGTTATTCCTTTTAGCTGAGTACTGGCAGCCTGTCTCCATTCTTGATCAGGGCAGAGAGTAAGTTTAAGTATTAGAGAAATATATTAATATTTACCAAGGCCCTACAGTATGATTCCAAATTTACCCGAGAAAAATCACACAATAATTTAGAATGGATGTGATTTGTGGGGTTGATATAGTCCAACCTGCTGCTCAAAGCAGGACCAATTTTTAGCAGGTTACTCAGGGCTTAGTTCAGTTAAAATAGCAGTACCTGCAAAAATAGAGGTCCTACAACCTCTCTGATGCAACCTCAGTGTTTGACCATCCTCATGAAAAAAAAAATCTAATCAGAATTCCCCATGTTTCACTTTGTGTCTGTTACCTTTCACTGTATACCTCTTGGAAGAATCTGGTTCCATCTTCTATACCTTCTTGGCAGGTAAAGGTATATGCATAAATAGGTAGATATAGAGAGAGAGTGAGGATAGAAGAGGTTGGAAAAGGGCCTTTTCATAGCTGCTTTTCATTTCAGGCAGCCTTCCTAAGGCTAAGATCTTCCATATGGTTTACTCTGATGTGAAGTTAAGATTGGTACAGCTGTAGCCTTGCCGTGAACCTGTCTCCTTAAGCCTGCCTTGGAATGCAGCATTATGTGATAGACTGTGTTACTGGACTGGATGGAGTGCTGAATTAATGTGTCTCCTTCTCTACCTCTGGGATTTTCCAGAAGCCTCTTGCAGTTTCAAGTCATGAAACCCGTTTGTTGGCATGTTTTTCTTTTAAGGGATTAATTTGATTTTGGGGTGGATCCATCCTGTCATATTTGTATGGCATAAGACATTCCCTTTCCTGATACCAAGTGTGCCTCAAGCAAAGTCACTGACCAGTATCAGCAGTTTCCCAAATTTCAAACCTTGGGTACCATTAAGTGGCAGCATTATCTGTAA
Source organism: Daphoenositta chrysoptera (assembly GCA_013397915.1). NCBI lineage: Eukaryota > Metazoa > Chordata > Aves > Passeriformes > Daphoenositta > Daphoenositta chrysoptera. Next base: position 498,273 of record VZRO01003876.1, read on the forward strand.
GGCAGCTTGTGACCATGAGCATCACAGTGGAAGTTATAAATTTCTGTGGGAAAGGGAATGGAAAAGGGAGAGAGAAGAGGAAAGGGAAAGGTAAGGAGAAAGGGAAAGCGAAAGGGAAGGTTTGGATCACCTGCACTGACCTCACGTGTCACTAGGCCTCATAAACAAGACATTTGGAAGAGCATGAAGCTGTGTTGGGAGAAGTTTAGGTTGGATATTAGGAAAAGGTTCTTCCCCAGAGGGTGAAGAAGCTGGGCACTGAAACAGGCTTCCCAGGGAAGTGGTCATAGCACCAGCCTGACAGAGCTCAAGAAGCATTTGGAGAACATTCTCAGACACATGGTGGGATTACTGGGGTTGTCCTGGGCAGGGCCAGTTGGACTTGATGATCCTGGTGGGTTCCTTTCAACTCAGGATATTCTGTGGTTCTATGATTCTATAAACATATGTCAGCCAAAGCAAAATGGAAATTAAACTGTGGAGGAGATAAAACCGCCTTTGTAGGTGAAATAATGGATAACACTCTCTCCTAAATACACCATTTATGACTTCTGAAGTTGAGAAATTTGTATTTAACTTTTGCCATCCCTCCCATGTCCTGGACCACTGCTACTTTCTCCTATGTTGTTGTTAGGTTGTATGGAGTTTGTTAATAAAATCTTTTCCAATAGGCTCAAGCAGGTTAATGCACTTTGATATACACATGGTTGTGTATTAAAAAATCAGTGAAACACTGATTGAATTTTCAGTAACAGTTTCTGTTCTAGTCCTTAATGGCTGATTTATGCAGAGGTTAGCAGAGAGCAATAATCAAACAACGTCTCTTACATAATAAGACAGAGGATCAGCTGCAAAAACTGACCTGCTGTCTGGCAGTTGGTGTGAATGTTTTATTTTTGTGGTAGCATAAGGACTGCAATATTAGAGTAGGTCTGAAGGTCACCTGCTCTGCTGTTCTAGCCCGATATGACTTGTCCTGGGCAGCTCAGGTGACAGTGTAAAGACCATACAACAGGAACTTGCTGGCCAGTCCATTTCCCCACACTGTAGCTCATTTTCTTGCCTACACAGATCAGCACACAGATCAATATGTTTTTCAGAAGTTTATCCTTATAAATTTAAGGACACTTTCCAGCAGCAGTGATACTAAATTCTACAACAGGCTACCTAGGGAGCATGTGTTATCTTCACTGCTTAAGATTTTGGGAAGTAAGAAAGCAAGCATTGCTAAGGACATAAATATTCAAGTGGGGGATTCAGGTCTGCACCATCAGTTAAACATTGCTGAGAGCTTCTATTTCACAGACAGGTGGTCACTCTTAAATGCCTGCAGGACAACCTCTTTTCCTTGCCCACCTCCCAGCCATTGCCATCAAAAACATCCCTTTCATCCCACCTGTGGGTGAATGTACAGCACAGGGCTGACTGGCAGGGCAGAGGGTGCAACACTGCAGCTTTTCTACCACATTAAGTAGTTCAAAACATGTAGGGTGTGGAGCTAAGCAAAGCATGGGAGAGGTTACCACTTCCCTCTTTCAGGATGCTGGGGTGGTTATACAAATACATAAAAATATGGGATAGAGCAGTGGGAAAAGATATAGGTAAAAACACCAGCCATAATTCCATTGAACTCAATAGGAGTTTATGCCCTGATTTTTAGTTTTGCTCTACACCTAACCTTTAATGTTTCTAATCAATCTTCCTATTGCTCAAGGGTCTCATCAAAGTTTGATTAGCCCTTTTAAGGAAAACAGTTTATTGCTGAGTAACAATGAATCAAATCCTTCAGATTCAATTAAAAGTCAGGAAGAGCCCAGATTCAGACATGCAGTAAGATCACTGACCTCTGGAGGAAGCCCTGGAAAGGCTGTTCCTGAAGGAACCTTCTCTGCTCATCCACACAAGCTCCTGCAGCAGGACTCCCAGACCAGTGGTACTCTTTGGAGTACACCTTGGCAGGACAAACTTATCTGAGGAAGAGGCTGTAGGTACAGGAATATCCCCATTTAGTGCTGAGGTCACAGGACTATTATCAGCTGATTTGGATTCTGTCCCTGATTCTCCTATTGCCCTGCTGTGAGAGACTGGGTTGTTCACTTAACCTCCGTGCACTTTGCATCTTCCAGATAGAAAACTATTCTTATTTATCTCTTTGAGATCTCTGTAAAAAGGGTGCTATGTATCATCCTCACTCTTTACAGACAGCTAGAGGCAAATCATATAAAAGCTCTGTAAATGCAGCACATTTTGGCCTGATAGGTCTTTAATGACCATTTCACTGAGACTCCTTAATAGCTGCAAGAACTGAAATGGAATATCCTCCTCTTTCTTATCAGAAAGGCACTTCAGACAGGTGTCTGCCCAGGCCATTGTCCAGCACGGAGTGCACTGGGAGAGCACATGCCCACATGAGCTTTCTTCAGAGTGTGGGATTTCATTTCTGCCATACCACCTGCAAATCGTGGCAGCCATGTGACAAATGGGGCCACAGCCTTTTGCCTGTTTTCTGGGGCTTTCCCATAGGATCAAAGAAACAGTCCATTTTCGTTTTCAGATTAGTGCTTATATTATTAATTAATGAAGAAGGGAGATACAGAGGACTGTTGGCTTTGCCCCTCTTTAATGTATTTCAGGGGAAAAATTATACCTTGAAGAACTGTTTATTTTAAGATTTTTTCTCTGCTGACAGCTAACGATGTTTACCACTGATCTCCCCAGCGGTGGCTGAAGTGTCTTTGGCTCTGAGCCTACACAGGAAGAATAAGGGAATAATAAGCTGAAGGGTTGTTTTTAGGGGGTTTTTGACTGTTGTTTGTTTTCTTCATTGTGTGTTTGGTGCTTGTCTCCATGAGAAAACCCTAGGTAACCACAGAACTGAGGAAATTCTAGTATCTTGGGAACTGAGGAGTGAAAGATGAGAAATATGATGGAGAGCAGATTTGCAGGCAAGAAACTGTTTATGTTTTTACAGAACATTCAGCACTTGCCTGCAGTGCTTTGGCTGCAGTGTGGGTTTTTTCTGTAGACCACCCCAACAGAATCTGAGAAGAATAAATTAGATATTAGAGATCATCTTAAAATAATACTTCTACAGTCTCATCCCAACTCTGTCTATAAATATGCATCACAAAAGCAGTGTAATATCTTTATGTAGTGTTTTACTGTAATGTTTGTGTTTGTCTGCCTTCCTTCACTCATTCTCGCTCTGTGACGAGTGTGAGAGGTCTCAGCACTGACAGGAGGAGATGACACTTCCCCTCCAGCACAAGTTACTACCTTGCTTCTGCTCACCGTCTGGAACCACTTAGGAGACACCTGCAACAGTGGGGGAAAGCTCTTCCCCCCTAGGTAGAGTCAGGAAATGCTGCTAGAGTTACATATTCTCTCTGTTAAACAATGCTGAGTATTAAGCAGAGGGTCTTCTCAGTTGGGAACATTCCAGTGACAAGATTGTAAATTCTTATTTGGTATAATTTTTAGAAATTTCATCCTCAGAAGTATCTGACTGGAAGGAAGTTCAATGAAAATTGGAATTCTTGAAGCCAAACAGTTCAGCAAAATAAGCCCTAAGGAGCTCTGCTCAAGATTACATAAGGAACAAGCTTTTAGTCCCTCCCCTTGGTGTTTTTTCATATTTCACCCATCAGCTATAAAATCCTCAGCCGCCTTCTGAACACCTCATCTAGGAAAAGACCCTCATAATTCCATGGAGTCCAGTGATCTTGTGACCCAAACCATCCTCCAGTTTATTTAAAAGTTTTCCTTAATTCCATAGAGTTTCTAGAGAATTAATCATTTTCTAGTTCATAGAGAAGGAAACATGCTGATCATGATACAGAAATAGTTATTTGCTTTAAGTGCCCAGATACGGCTTCTTGAATTTTTCAGTCAAGCTCCAGAACTACTGGTATTTATTCAAGTAAGATGATGAGATGACTTATTTTCAGTTGGTAATTAGTACATTGGCTTTAGGGAATGAAAACTGTGTTACATGAGAAACAAGAACAGCAACATCAACAAAAGATTTTTGTCTGTTCCTTGTGCCAGTCTGTGTTGTGTGTAAATCTGTAATTCTCAGCTGCCTTACCATCAACCATGTCTGGAATCTGGGGTGTGCCTGTGGTGTGGATGACTTGCCTTTGCTAGCTCCTCGTCAGGCTCGCTTTGGAGAACAGCTTGGGAAGCTAAAGGCTTGCTGAGCCTGCCAAGATCCCTTCTAGGGAATCCCTGGCACTGTCACCACTGGAGCTTTGCACTTTGGACTTGGAATGAGGTTGACCATCTATTGGACACTCTGCAGATTTTTAACACCAGTCTTTGCTTCAGAAGTTCCCATCATGGGGATCGCAAGGGGGATCCAAGCAGGTGAAGCCATGATTGCAATTTTCTAGAGTAATTGTAGTGATAAAGAAGAGATATGTGGGCACACGATATCTGTGTGGATTAACTCCTCTTTAATCCTTTAGGTTTGGGAGTGGAAATAACACCCCTTTTTTTTTCTTCCTGTTTCTTTTCCTTCCTGATGGAGGCAAAAAAAAAAAAGAAAAAGAAATTATCTCTGCCCTTCTGTATCTTTCTTGCACAGAGCTTGTGAGGTAATAGGGAATCTCTCAATTAATGTGCTTCCTGTTTTATTAAAAATGAGGTTCTTCCTCTAGGTTTTTCCAGATTTGATTTGACTGATGCATATGATAAGTGGAGTTAAAGCATTCTCTTGATGGTTAATAAACAGCCAGGAAACAAACCCAGCTGAGGATCCCTGTCCAAGGGGCATAAAATATGACAACTACAGAGTCATATTTTCAGAAATCAGAAATTAATTATTAATTTATTATTTCAGAAATCTGAGTTAACTCAGACAAGAGACAGACATGTAAACACAGAGACTTTGTTCATTATTAATGCTAAGATATCAAACACACATTCTGTGAGACTTTATTTAAAGTGGAACTTACCTGTTTTTTCTAGAAAAGACAAAACATCTCATGAAAGTTTGCATATGATATCCTGAGTCTCACTCTGAACTTCTCTCTGGAGAGTCCAGTCCTTGGCTGCTTTTTACTTAACTCTGAGGCTTAAATGAGGAATGGGGTGAAGTTTTGCCTCTTTTAAGATCAGGACAGTCTTAATTTTGAATCCAGGTGAGCATGTGGATTTCATACTCTTTTTAAAGAATTCGAGGCACGGTTTCCAATCTTCTGTTTGGGATTTGTTTCGATTCTCAATGAGAGAGAGTCAGGTTGGAAATCAATGTATATGCCATTTGTGCTTACAAGAAATTACAGCTGTAATTACACACAAAATTAGAAGCAATTTTAGGGAAAAAAAAGTCTAATTTTAGGAACTCTTAAGTAATTTGTCCGAAGTGTTTTAACACATATGAACAAGGACTGTTCATTTCCTTTTGTTGCATGTGCAAAGTTTGAATAAGGTGCTTATGAAGTGCAAGTAGTTACAAAGGAGATAGATTTCTTTATTGTTTGACTTGCTTGTGAAATACATTTTATGTAATGAAGTACTGATTACCTAAATTAAAAATTCCAGACAATGCTGTTGTCTCATTTGGTAGGAAGCAGAGACTGTGTGGACAACTGAAAGCTTGCTTAAAGGCAATCTGTGACCCACTCCATACCATTCTTATGCTAATGTGAGAATGGGTATCCTGGGCACCATCTGCTGTCCCTGAGGTCCCGGCCTTGGGCATTCAGAATTGGTTTGCTTTATTAGTGCTAGGCCATCCAGAACAGCAGTGGTGCATTTGTTATAGTCTATGAAATCAGAAGTTCCAATTGTAAGCATACAGAGATAACTGTCACTTTTAATAATACACTCAAACATGATAGTCACCACTTTTTCCAACCTCTCAGGCAGAGATGCCATCTTTCAAGCTGGAGTTACCTTCAGCAAATCCAACAAAGGCCTTTCTGCCTTTTCAGGGTGATGGGGTTTTACTTCCTTGGAAGGTCATTTCATTATGTACTGGATGAATTTATTGGCTGGCTCTGCATTTTAACTTTTGTAAATGCCCCCTAGAGAAACAGAAAAGTATCTTGATAGAAATCAAAATTAATAAATAGGACATACAATGTGATTATTTTTAGAGGGGCTAAAGGGTTGGGTTATCAAATATCCTCAACTAGTCTAATTAAACTAGTTGAGATTTAAAGGACACCATGCATCAGTTTTGCCTAAGCTTATTTTCAGGACAAATGGCTGCAATCTCAGTTGTAAGTACCTAATAAAGTCTCATCTAATGATGATTCTGTTTGTGCTTATTAGCTATATGGTTCTTCCTTTGGTGTGCATGGCTAATTAGAAAACAATTCATGTGGGTACTTACATTGCTCATTGTCAAGTGCCCCAGGTACAAGTCGAGATGGTCCAGCTGGTAGCCAGCAAGCCACATGCAGGAGCCCTGCTGCTTGGGCCTGTAGTCTCAAAAGAGGCAGAGCACACAAAGCTCAGAACCTGCACGTCTCCTGCTTCATCCCTGTCAGGGGTTCTGGGCAGTTCCTGGGTTGACACCCAGTCCACAGCCTTCTGTAGGAAACAGAACCTTGGCTTCCTTCCATTTCCCAGGAGAGGGAAGTGGGGCATGGCTAATGCTCTGCCCTGGGTCCCCAAGCCTGAACCAGCTCTGGGAGCATTGGGGCTGTGCCAGATTCAGCCCCAAAGTGCCCACAGAGGGGGTACAGGGAGAGCTGGAGGTGTTGGGGACGTGGGGAGGCAGCGAGGCCATGGTGAACAATGTGACAGGCTGTGCTCTCAGCTGATGGCAGGCTTTTTGTGGTGTCCCAGTGAAAGAGCATTTTATGGCAGAATGGGCATGGAACGTGTCCCCCAAGGCTGTTGGGTGATCCTATGAGAGTGTAATTTTGGGGATTGGAGTCTGACTGTCCTGATTGCCCCATTTCAACTTGATCTGTATGCAGAATTTATTTATGATGACCTCTGTGATGAAAAAAATTAGCCAGTTACCTAATAAGCAATACAGCCAACAGGGAGAACAACTTTCAGCAGCTGCTTTTGTCCCCTCCCTTGCCTGCAGAGCTTTCTGTTGCTTCTTTCAGTTATGGGTGTAGGAGACAAGCACTCGAGGGCCAGGGAAAATTAGAGTTAATTACACTGTGGAAGGTGCTGGTTCTTTCCCATCCCTGTTTCAGGTGCCTGAGAGTACAGCGGAGCCAGCAGAGTTCTTCAAGTACTATCCATTGCTTGTTTTGGAAGCACTGGAAATACAAATCTGGACCTCTTTCCCTTAAATGAAGACAATGAGGAGTAGGCTTCTTCTTGGTGTCAGCATTCATGTAAGTTGTGCCAAGATCAAGTGAAATTCAGCAGAGGTGGATCTAATATTATGTGTATATTTTAGAAAGGAGAGTAACAGTGTGTGTTTGCACTCCATAAAGTTTCTGGGTGAATCTGTATTTCAATAGTTTTTGCTGTAAAATCTAGAAGGAAGTCCCAGAGACATGCATAGAGGAGAAAATATTTTTATCTCAAGGACTAAGTTTAACACTGGGACCTAGAAATCACTCTGGGTAATAGAATCACAGAATCCATCTTCCTTACTTTCTGAGTTCTTGTTTAAGAGACTGTCTTAGTGGAATGCTGGTGTAAGACAGAGGTGAAGAAAGGGGAGATGTGGCATTCTACAGAATATTGAGGGGAAAGCTGACAATGATGTCCCCTTTGGCTCTTCGCAGCTGAAGTGCTGAACTTGGGCAGACCTGAGTACATAAGACATGCTTACAGGTAGCTGGCTACTCTTCAATTTCTCAGTGATTGAGGATGATCAAATCCCTGTGAAGCAGAGCCCTTACTGACCAGAGGAGCGTTGCCAGGCTGTTAGAGGGGCTGCTGCTCTGCTGCTCTGCCAGCTGCACACATGGAACTTGTTCAGCATGTAGGTGCATATGCTTATGAATGTCGTCCTATAGACACATGCAGAGCTAGTGCAAGCACTGAACCAGGTATGAGAAGTTCAAAGTCCCTCATCTGTCAGGATAACTTCATCTCACATCAGAGACTGGTGTTTGAATCTGTCACATCTCAGCTTAGTACAATAATCACTGGTTTTGCACGTCGTGATTGGAAAGACTCCCATTTAAATGTGGATGTTGCTTCAGAATGATTGTTCTGCATTAAAATACCAAAATAGGTTTGTTTTCAACTCATTGTAGAAGGCACTGAATTACTGAAACTTCAGAAAGTGCCATGAAACAAAATAGTTAAATAGTTGTCTTCTTATCAAGTCTTGTATGTAATACTTCCAGTTCACACAAGCTGGGACTGAAGAGTATCTGCAGGGCATGTGTAAATGCACAGCAAAGAGGACTTAAAGAAATGTTTATCATCTGGGATGCCAATCTCTTTTAGTGGTTGGCCAAAAAATTCTGCTCTGCTTGTACCTTGCCTGTACACTCTGATAATTATAGCAGTACATGGTGTGAAACAGTAAACCTTTCAAGTTAAGTTCTGGTCTTCCTACTTGGTTCTTCTCTTGACAGATGTGATACTGACAGAGTTGATTGAACACTTTTGAAATATGTTTTTAGTTTCTTCCCTAGTAATAACATGTGCCACTCCAGTGGAAGACAATTGACAGCAACAACTAGGTTTTGATGAGTGAGGGAAATCAGAAATGGCCAGAAGCAACTATTGTTAGAAATTAGGAGCTGGTGTCTGCACATGTCAGTGCAGTGTTCCTTATGCTTTCATTGTTGACTGGGTAGGAAAAATAGCACACTGGTGCTTACATGAGGTGTAGGGATATCTGTCAAAATTTATTGAGGTGCTTTGAAAAGTTGTGAAATAACATCTCTGCAAAGGACACATAAGCTCTTGGAGAGGCTGCAGCAGTGGTAGACAACCTTCCAAGCCTTTATCACAGCCTGGAAGTCTCCATCTTCAAAAAGGCCCTGTTTATACTTGAACACAAACAACAGCAAGGGAAAGTTTGTGTCCAAAGGAGTTAAAAAGAAATTGTGAAAAGAGATATAATCAGAGATGACAGGACTGCAATGAGCAAGTCTTGGTTCTTCTGTGCAATACTCTCTAGAGTGACAACTTTAGTTAGGGAGAGTGTAATTATTTGCTTTTGGAATGCCTAATATTGTTTCCTTCAAGCTGAGTTAACTTAACTTACTGCCACAGTATATTCCATTTGTTCCCTTGTCAGCAGATACTGGTTGTCTTCTGTTCCCCTTGTTATAGGAAGGACAGCTGGGGAGGCCAGAGGACAGGGATGGCTCTGAGAGACACTGAATGCTGACAGTGGCTCAGTTTCGTTTACAATTATTTTTGTATTTCTGACTTGATCTAAGCTGAACAAGGTTCTCGGTTCCTAGGTAAGTATTTTAAGATGCTGAGATACCAATGTTACACAAATATTTTGGAAAACTGTCTGTCTCTTCCTTCTCTCTAAACACAGTGACATTTGCTGCTGCTTGGTGCAATGTCCCAGCTGGGAATCAAAGCCTCATGGTAAACCAAGGACTGGCACTAGGAAGTTACATCTTGTTCTTGCACCCTTTTTCAGACATCACATAGAGCTAGATACAGTAGGTGGGCTTTGGAAGCTACTAATTGTAACAGCAGTGGCAGTGCCTTCCTCCCACCTTGCAAAAGCAGTGCTTCCAATAGAGCACCTGAGCTGAGTGTACCTGGCCATGTTGGGATGACTGCTGGCTGGAAAATGAGAGATACCCTATGTGCTCCCAATCACCAGCTTCTCCTTTCCCAGAATTCTCATGAATACTCACCTTATACCTGCAGATTAAAACATATTTAAACCTTAAGAAACATCCTGTGATGTGATTTATATCCTTGCATTTGTGCACAGTCACGGTTCCTTTCTAAGCAGAAAAGGTCCCAGAATACAGGCAAGGAAGAAAGCTGAATCAAACAGTAACAGCAAAGGAGCTGGGAAGAGCAGGACTGCTGTTTTTACCTCCTGCTGGTTCTGTTCATCTCCTGGTGCTGCTGGGACACCTTCCGCTGGCAGGTCCGTACTGCATGTGCTCAGCAAGAGCTCCTTCCTCACTCTGTGTGTGCATGAGGCAGTTCATTTGCAAGGCCTCATTTAAACTGGTAGATCAAAACGCTTGCAGCTCTGCATATGCTTCCTCAGGAGAAAGGAATGTTTTCTCATTCCTGTCCTACTTCGTATTTCACAGCTGCAGTTTGTCTTTTTTTCTCCCTGCCTAGGGCCCAGCAAGTGCTGCAATGCACAAGGGTTTAAAGGATTATTTATTTTAGGGCATTGATGCCTTCTTTGAAAAGCTGTGTGTATTTAGTTTGTTTTACTAGGGACTCTTATTAGAGCAGCATGGGGCATTTGCAGGGAGGAAAGGGAGGCAGTGAGTGTGCATATCTCTTCCCAAACCAGGTTACAGAAAGGTAGGCCTCTCAAATTATCTTAAACAGGATGGATTGAGATGATCTTTCCTCCTGCATTTATTTTTCTTTCAGAGGGCCTATACATCCCATTTTCTCCACCTTGTTATGACTCCATCACTGATTGCACTGATAGCTGAACGTCCTAAAGTTATCCAAAACAGGTGAAAATGATAGGAAAATTAACTTCAGTAGGAACATGATTAGTCCTTATCTATTCCATCTCCAGCCAAAACTGACTCTGGTTATAGTGTTGGAAGTGAAGCATCAAAAAAGAGCTGCCAAGTCCTGATGCCTGGCCTGTGAGGCTCTGCATCATCATGGTAATGGTACGTTACTGCTCTACTTCTTAGAAGACTTCTTGGAAAAGGAGGCAGACTTGGAAGAATGACTTGGAAACAGCCATGATGGCTCTTGGAGCTTTCAGGTTGGAAACCTGTTGAGTGCTCATTCCAGGGTGATGTAGCAGTACCAAATCTTGCCATTTGGCCAGGCTACTGCTGAGCAGTGCAGAGGTGTCACTTCTGAAGGATAAGGGAGGAGATGGGAGTGTGACCTTCCTGCCAGTTTGATATCCTGAGAGTGTGGATGGAGTCTTGCCTCATGCCAAGCCTATGTTTGATCATTTACACCCATACGTCACCTTCCCATCCCTCTTCTCCCAGAAAAGAATTCAACAACAGAAATTAAAGAATGTGGCAAGTCTGAAATATATTAATGTGAGTTAAAATCTCCCCCTCTCTCTAGAATAATCTGCATTTTTTAATTCAAGAGGGAGCTTGCAAGTCCATCCACAGTGTGCCACTTACCAGCCTCTCTGATGTCTGGTAGGCTTTTATCAGCTTAGGGTTAGTTTGTCCTGCTTTGTATGGGAGTACTGGAGGACGAAGTTGGTTTAGACTTGCTGATGATTGGGATACATACAGTTAATTTCTTCTCCCTCATCTCCCACCCTCAAAATGAGTAAGATACAAAGCTAAATCTTGCCTTAGACTTTCCCCAGACCTGTGGAAATTTTTGGATCAAGCCCTCATGAACAGCCAGGCTTCAGGCTACTTGATGATCATTGCATCCTGAACTTGGGCAGATGTGGATTTAGTAGAGCTTTGATGTCTCTCTCATACAGCCAAAGGACACAGATATGGTCTAATATCTCAGGCTGCATGACATGAGTGTGACAATTCTGATGGTGCAAGAGGTTTCCTCTGAAATACCTTTTGTGTAGGTCTGTAAATCCAAATGCAGATGTGCCTGTTTATTGAATGTAAGTGTCCACTTTGGGATAACTGGGAGAGACTGGGTAACAGTATCCACAAGGGGACAAGACAGTTCTGATACCTTTTTTACCTGGAAGAAACCTATACAAGAAAATGTACTTCTAATGGGGATATGCACTGCTAATCACGTGTATGAACCATCAATCTGATGGGGTGGTATATTTTTCTTAAAATCTTAGCTCCAGAAGTCAGGTGATTTATGGGAAGATTCTCTGTTTTCATTTAAAAGACAGTTTCTAATTCTTTCTGCTGAGGAAGAAAGGAAAAAAGGAAAAAAAAAGAAGGCGGCTTGAAGATGCAAAAGGCAGAAACACCATAAGGCAAATAAAACCTTTAATATCTAAACCCATCTTTATTGCTAAGCCAATCTCGTTATTTTTTAGGATCTGAGTAATGATTTTTGAATGCCCAGGTTGGCTTTGGAGCCAAGAGACCTGATTTTCACAAGTGCTAAGTACTTTACTCCAGCTGTCACACCTATAAAAATCACCCATTAAAATCATGCCTGGGGTCCAGTAGTCAGACATCCACAGCTGGGGGAGAGAAGAAATGCAGATACATGGCACATGCAGGGCTGTACCATACCTGCCCCATAGCGTGGTAAATGTGCAGTGTGTTAAGCAACATTGTGGTCTCTTAGGCAGAAACAAGAAATAACAGTAGAGGCTTCTTCATACAGTCTTTTATAATGTAAAACATTAATGTAAAAATATTATGAACTGGTTACGAAATCAGCAGAGCTGAGATTTACATCTAAAGAACAAATTAGGTTAAAGGGAGGGGGAAGCAGAGAAAAACAACACGATAGCAAAGGGAAGCCAGAAAGGATCTCCCTCTGGGGAATATTCTGAAGTAAAACTGAGGAAATTGGGAATTTTGTCTTCATCTGGGAAAGGGAGTGTGTGGATACTGGTGCAAAGTCTTAATTTTGCATCTTGAAGTGTTATTTTATTACAAATATTGCTGGTTTAGGGTTTTCCTTAAGGCCTCAGCTCTTGGATTCAGGGGTATCTCTCAGCATCCCTTAAGGAAGTAATTTCCTGTGCTCCTCATCCATGGAAGAGTAAGTGTAAATTTGAGCCAAAGAGAAGACACCTTTCTCTGTCCCCAACCCAAAGACTGCTGTTTGTGTGTATTTATTTTTAATCCTGACTCTTGATTTTCAAGTGGCTGGGGCTAGTGGTATTCCAACTTTTACCCCAAGGACACTGATTGAACCTTGTACTCTGCCTGGTGGAGTTTACCTCATTGAGCACACTCAAGGCTGGGATGGCAGAGCTGCATTTCTGCTACACTTTAATCTAAGGATAACAGTTCCCTGTAAATATACTTTTTGGTCTTTTTGCAGTGAAGGTAGGCTTTTTTGAAAATTCAGGTTCAAGGCCAGCAAATAACCAGAGAGAATAGAAGCACTAAAAGCTTTGAATGTTCTGTAGTTTTAAAATAACCTAAGATTGTAAAACTGAAGTAGAAGGGGAGAAATTTCCCAACATAAATTTTTGGGAATTCATATATTTTGTTTCTTTGTATTTTTTTACAGGTAAGCCTGTTGTGAAATGTGGATCCATGTTTGAGTTTTTGGCAACATGCTCACTCTTCGCTTTGAGATACTTTTTATGTTTAAAAGGTGCTATATTAGAAACATTTTTTTCCAGCAGGTCCTCTTGGCTTTTCAGGTCTTTTGATGGGTAAAAAAGATGACTTGGTTTTTGAGTGAAGACAATAGAAATGTGCGTGTGTAAATAGCAGTAAAGAGAGTCCTTACTGTGGGTGCATGCCAAAGCCAAAACCTTACTAACAGAGTACTCTGAATAAGTGCCTTTCCTTCCACAATTGTACTTGTGCTTTTCAGTCAAATAAGCTGATAGTTCCACCTTCGTGTTCTCCCGTTGTAGGAGGCCTTTCTCGGTTTGCTGGGGATCTTCCTGAATGTGGAGGGTACACAAAGCCCCTCTCCCTGCAAGTGAAAGAAGAGAGCTGTTCTGTACAACGTTGTGGTAGATGGCAGATGAAACTCTGTGTCCACAGAAAGCGAAAAGTATTCTTTTTTCTGCATAAAGGGGCTTAAAGTGGGTTAATTAACACTGACCCCATTTAAAGGGATGGCTTATGTGCCTGCTTGAGGGAGAAGTTTGAGTCTCGCATGTGTTGGTGGAAATCTCTTTCAGTGTGTTTGCAGCCCGGTGCTGGGCTGGACAGGCAATGAAGCCTGACAAATCAAGCAGCTGTTTGCCCCACAATGAGCCAGCTGGTTGGAAATCCAGGCTGTGTCCCTGAGCCCCCTGCACATTCAAAACCAGGGCATATTTGCTCCTTTAATTAGTGTTCCCCCTGGTCCTTGGAATATGGGTTTGTGACAGAGGGCTTGTTCACAGAAGATCAAGAAAGATTTCCTGCTTTCCCAGCCCTTCCAAGGGGTGGGGAGGACAGCTGGGGACGGCTCCCTGCATGGGAGGGTTTCCGTGTGGCTCAGGCGAGGTTTGGCCATGGCAGAGGGTGGAGGGAAGCTGCTCCTGCTCACTGCAGGCAGGGTTTGTGTCAAACCAGTGCTGTACATTTTGCTGAACTACAGCATTGCTTAAACTCGAGGGAGGATTCTGGGAGAAATAGAGCCTTAAGGACTTTAAACTTTTCTTTGGATTCATCTCATCAGGTGCGTGGAGGTGGCTACAAAATAAGTCTGTCTTGGTGCTGTCTGTAGTGTGAGGGTCCAGCTGTGTGATCCCAGCAGAGATCCTGCCCAGGTGTGCTCTCCACCAGCTCCTGGAGTGAGAGGAAAACCTCCTGTGTGACTAATGTAGTGCAACTAACTGGGCTTCTGTTAAATGACTGACTCAGCTCAGTTCTGATGATTCAGTTGTCTTTTGCCCCTGCTGGTCCAGACTCTTTCCTGACAAGGCAACACAGTCCTCATAGCCTTGCTGATAAGCCCTGGGCACTTCAGAGCACAGTGAAGGAATTTACCTGATGCTCCCAATCTCTTCAGGGGATATTGCCTCTTGGTGTCCTGTATCAGTGACTTCTTCTGGTGATACAATCAGGGAGCTGCTTGTATTGAAGTATTATTAGTAACCCTGAGGGCTGTCAGATCACTTTGGGTGGATTTGCTCTTGCTTTTCTCTGACTCTGTGTAGGAGAGGCAAGGCAAACGCTGCATTTCCAGGGAAACAAAAGGTATTGCACTTCCAATAAAGCTTCTTTTTGAAATGAACGATGATAAATTAGCGAACTGCTGAGCTGGGTTGTTTGTGCTGTGGAAGGAAAGCATTGATCCCCCCCAAGACTGACCATTTTTTTTTGCTCATTTCAGCAATATAATGGGGAATGGATTAAACTGTGACTTAGTTTAACCCTTTGTTTGTAGTAATGATGTTATGAAAAATACAAATGAGGAGAAAATGGAAATTGCTATTTAGAGTCTCAGAAAAATGTGGCAAATTAACAACAGTTTGCTAATTTTTCATATTTTATTGCCTGCTTTTAAAGCTGACAGAGAAATAGAGAAGAAGATCTGAAGAATCTCATTAGAAAACCTGATCAATTCTTTCCTTCTCTATTTTATCTTGAGAAAGAAAGGGGAAATTCAAACTGAAAAGTGTGCCATGAGTAACAACAGAAAGACCTTATTGCATACAAGGGGCTGGACTATAAGAATTATCTGCCAAGAGGCATTTTCAAGGGACATAGTGGGATTTGAGGACAGTAAAATTTTACCAGTGCTAACATCTTCGGCAGCTCTGAAGCAAAGACGATGTGGAGGGCAGTCAGTTGTAAGGCTTGCAGTCTGCAGCATCTGCTATTTGAGAGCCTCTCCTTTTGCACAGAATCCTTCTGCATGGTGATAAGAGGTGGAGTAGGGGGGCAGGACAGGGGTCTTTGTCTGCCCAGAGATTTCAGAGCTTCTTGGAAGTGACACTGAAGTAACCAAGAGCGTGGCAGATCATCTTCCCCTGTGCTGCATTAGCTGTTGAAAGAAATTGTACATGTTGTTTAATTAATTAAGTTTCCAAGCTGAATAATAGTATGTTTGCTGGAGAGAAACTTTAATGGCACCACAAAGTGTCCTTGAACAAATTAAAAAGATATTACTTCGAAAGGTAAGTGCTCTGAGCCACACAGGGACCTCTGGGAAATGCCTGGGATGTCTCAAGCAGAAAGACATGTCTTTGTTATCAGGAGGATAGTCCATGCTCCTGGGCATCCACAGGGAAAGGCATCCACATTCCCAGGGGAACCTTATAATGAGGCTTCTGGTGGGGAATTCCGCCCCCAGCCCTCCAACGGGGAAATGGGTGAAGTTCTGAGGTCTGACAGCAATCCTGCCCACACCCTCAGGGAAACCAATCTATGAGCTGCCTTGTGAACCTGAACCCTGCAAACCCAGTGAGAGGATTCCCACTGCTCTTGGTAGCTTTGGAGTGGGCCATAAATGCTTTGTTGTCATATTGAAGGGTTTTGGGGACAGCAAACTGAGGTGGAGACTATAAAATGTCGGTCATGCATGCCATGTCTCCCTTCTTCCCATCTTTCTATGTTTTATTCTCATTTGACTTTCATTTTCCTTTGTCAAGGTCCTTGTTTTCTGGCCTCCTGCAAACCTCCTCTGGTCAGTGGGGTGAAGGGAAATTCTCAGACCAACTCCTCAGGGTTGTGGACTTTTCACTCATAGCATCCGAAGAGCTGCTGAGGCAGCCTGGGCCCAAACAGCTCCTCTGACACCTGGATGCCACACCAGCAGAGGGTGTGGGGCCTGACTTTGGGTGTTCATTTGGATCTGAATTTGCCTGTGCAGAAAAGCACTTGGATCAGACCTGCAGTCCAAAACTCCCTGAGGATGAATCTGTAGGCTGCTCCCAGAGCCAAGGGGGGTTTGGCTGAGGCAGTGGGTATTTTGGATCAGCCCAGGGCTGGAGTGTGAAGCTCCCAGAGATGCTGGCAGTGGGTGCTGGGGCAAACTAAAGCTCATTTCTTTCTGCTTGGTCCTCTGCTGCCTTTCTGGAGGCTGTTGTGCTGTAGCAGAGGCAGGAAAAGTGGGGGTGTCTTCATTCTTCAATCAATCCTCTTCCCGGAAGGAGGGACCTGGTGAGAAGTGAGGTGTGTGAACAGGGGGAGCAGTGAGGGAATGAGGGTTGCCTTGGGCTTGCCACATTACAAACAAATGCTTATTGGAAACCTGGCTTTTGGTTTCTATTTCCAGCTCTCCCTGTTGGACTTCACTTGGCAGAGCTTTGGATTTTGTACCTTGCCCTGTGTGAGTGCTGGAGGGAGGTTTCCCACACGAGGCTGTTTTGCTTGGAAGCATCTGGGATGTGACGCAGGTGTGGGGCCAGCCCTGCCCTGCCCCTCACTGCTGGGGGCTGAGTGTGTGCCCTGGTTAGGACGTGAATCCCAGGATGTCTCCACACCGAGTTTCGTTCAGCTGCTGTGTTTTGTGCACTCTGCCAGGTGAATTCCCATTGCTGGTTGTCCCTCAGCAGGCATGGTTCTGCCCTCTGAGGCCTCCTCGCTGATGGAGAGGCCATCGCAGGACCTGCACCTCCTGGGGAATGCACATTTATTGCTGAAGTGTTTAGGGTTTTAGAAATTACTCTCTGATCCTGCAGCTGACAAATTCCCCTAACACCAACACCTTTCCCCCTCCTTTCCTGGCTGCTGAATTTCCCTTTGATGAAAGCAAGCAGCACGTGTGTTCAGAGTGCTGGTGAAAGGGAGTTTCCTAACTCAAAGTGAACTGTTAGGGCATGTGTGGGCTCCTTTAGGAAAGTGAGTATGTTTGTAATAAATTTTTTCCTGTGTAGAACAGGACTTTTTGATCTAAAAGTTCAAGCTGCTTTTTGGCTTCCATAGATTGTTTGAAAATCTTGACTAGGCTACAAAGTCTGATGCAACCTGTGTGCACAGCAGTCCAGAGCAGAACTTACTGGTTATTTAACTGGAATTCAGGGACTCGGGGGAAGACTGTTAATGCACTTGCAATATTTTCACTTTATGTGGTGATCTCAGTGATCAGATCTGTGTGCCTGAGAAGGACAGGGATGTTTGCAGTTCCTTAGTCCCATGATTTTCACAAGATACAGGAAAACTGGAGGCACTCTCTAGACAGGAGTGCACTGGACAGACATTCAACATATAACACAGTAGACCTCCATGGCAATAGCACACCAGGCACCTTTCATGAGGCATGTCAAGCAGCTGTGCTTTAAAAAAACAGAATGAAAATTACTTTTTATTACCCTCCAAAAGGTTTTGGTAGAGAATGATGCATAATTGAAATAACATACTTTGCTATTCTTTGATAGAGATGTGGAAAGCAATCAAAACTTATTTCAAAAGAGAGCATTTATTTTGTGTTTGATTTTCTTTTTCTTACTTTGGATTTTCTTGAATGCTCCTTTCCACCACCCCCAGAATTTTTGAACTACTAATAAAATTGCATTAATAAAGCTTAGGATCATTTTAGGGATATTTTCTTTTGCTTTTTCCTTTCCCCACTCCTTGGGGGTAAAAAATAAAACCCAAAACCAAAGAAACCCATTTTGTGTAAAGTTTCCAAAGTGAAACTGAGAAGAAGGCAGCACTGTAATTTTATCACTCTGTAACTTTGCCAAAATTAGAGAGGCTTGGAAAGGTAGAAAATAAGAAGGAGGGGACAATAAAAAGCAAGCAAATCAATCTCCTTACTCCTGTTATTTAACAGAAAAGAGAAGAAGCTTTGAGAAATTTTCATTCTAGCAATGTTAACTTCCACTCCCCTCCCTCCTCCTGTCTCCCCATGTGCTTTTCATATGTTTTATATTCCAGATGCTTCCAGGGAGGAAGGCTGGAGGACAAGAGGAGGGTGTGAGTTTCAGCAAGCTGTAATGAGAAGTACCTTGGGTGTTTTTGCCTCCCGGGAGAGCAGCTCGCTGTGCGCTCCTGCCCTGGCTCCTCCAGCAGCGCCGGGGGAAGCGGAGCA
The DNA here is from genome assembly GCA_013397915.1 of Daphoenositta chrysoptera. Taxonomy (NCBI): domain Eukaryota; kingdom Metazoa; phylum Chordata; class Aves; order Passeriformes; genus Daphoenositta; species Daphoenositta chrysoptera. The sequence continues at coordinate 516,903 of VZRO01003876.1, forward strand.
TCCAGGCCGGTTGTGCCACCGGGGAAGAGGCTGCTGGGATTTCATCTGAGTGCTGGACCCGACTGACAAACAGTGGTTAACCAGAGCCAAAGAGAGCATTGCAGGCATAGCTGAGCTCAAGGAGAAACAATGTGAATCTAATTTGACTGGGTTGCTAATTACAAGGCTCATTTTTCCGACTTTCTGTATCATTACAGGCTGGAGGGGTGTAAAAGTTGGGTGAAGAGTTTCTCTAGGAGCAAAAATCCCTGCTGCTTCGGGCTGTTTGTTCACTGTTGCAAGATGTGGGAAGGGTTCAAGATGCAACCAAGGATTGCTTGCTGCAAAAGAGATATTCAACTAGATGTTCAAACTTTGCAAGAGATCAGTGCAAATGAATTTCTGTTTTTTAATCCTGGAGTGAGGCAACCACCAAGGGGAGTCACAACACTCCTCTTGCAAGGTCTTGCTATATTTTGTGATATGATCTATACCCCATACATCCCAGACTGTTAAGCATTTCCTAATAATACATAGGTTAGCAAGGAGAGACTTGTCATCTCTTTTGGGACTCTCCTAGGAGAAGGAAAAGCACTAGCAGGAATGGGGGCTCCCTGCCAAGCTTCCTGGCCAGTGTTTTTAAATTTAGTACACTTATGATGTGGAAAGTAAATTTACTTTAAATAGGAAGAACAAGAATGGTTGATCTAGGTTTCTGTCCATCGTTTATCAAGCAGATGTCACATACAAAGCTGTGACTGGAGCAAGTGAGCAAGCTGGACAGCTCTTGGTTTTTTTTCCTGTTTCTGTAGAGTGATTTTCCTCAATTTTATTTTTTTTGGAAGTGTGATGGAGCTATACCTTATGACAAATTCTGAAGGATTTGTCATCTGAATAGGATTGCATCCAACAAAACCCATTTTTTTTAAAAGCAGGTTTAGTTTCATGATCTGCTTAACTGTATCTGTCAAGTTCTGTGTAATCTGGATAGTAACAGTTGCCATCGTGTGTGGTTTTGATCCATTAGAGGCTATTTGTTGTTTGATCCTACTGATTTCAGGAAAAAGAACTCATGTTGCCAGCTTCTTGTACTGAAAGCTGTGGAAACAAGGTCCAAATAGATTGACTAAGCAGATTCCTTTGGCCTAGCAACAGTTTGTTTCACCCTGTTAATTGGATGAAAATGGCTTCTGGAATTAGTTCTGCAGGGAAATGCTCATCTTTGCAGATGCAACACTTACTCTCTGATTGTCTTACAATCTGGTTTCAGCAAACATTCCAATTTTCTGGTTTCAGCAGGCTGGGTTTTCTTGGCAAGGAATATAATTTACCAGGAAACATAAGCAGGGGGAAGGTAAAAGGAACATGAGCACAACCCAAGTAAGGTGCTGGCATGGACATCTGTACACCATGTTTTGTTCTGGTGTAGGTACTGAAACCAGGCTCTGGATTCAGCATTGCTCTCGTGATACCAGTTCTGCATCTGCTTTGGTTTGGGATGATTTACTGTGTGGTGCATTTGTAAGCAGGATATGCCAAAATTAGAACCATTTATCTGCCTGCCTTTTACTTCCCTCAAATGTACCACTTTCAGCAACAGGGCCTAGATCAAAACCAGTTCTGACTTTTGTCCTTTTCTGGTAAGAAGGGCAGAAGAACAGAGTGAGTATTTGTTGTTTTCAGTCCTTTAACTCTCTTTGGAGTTTTTTTTTTCTGGGATGGCCTTGTTTTGCAGATTGGAATTTGAAAGGCAGAGTTGACATTTCTGTCCCAGGAATTGGCAGAAGAGTGCCAGGGAGAGCTGACCTTGTAATGGCCATGGCTGCAGAAAGCTGTGCTGTTGTGACAGAGCTGAGTTGTGTGCATGGCCAGCCCATGCAGGCTCAGGGGTGATGAAGAAAAGAGGTGGACTTACTTTGTCCTTTCAAACAAAACCCCCAAAGCAGGAGCAGACAAAGCAGGGGCACTTTTGCCAGAGAGGTGAGGTGTTGTGGTACTTGTCATCCTCTTTGGTTGAACTGCACGTGACTGCACCATGGAAATCAGCCTTGTCAGGGACTAAATGTGTGCCTCACTGACTTACAGTATATTCAGACTGACAGGGTTTTCCCAGTTTATTAGGCTCATTTGAAGGGGAAGCTGGATGCATTTTGCTATCACAGCGTTTTGGACACTTCTGTGATCTTCAGCCACACTCTTAAACCTGAAAGCAAATTCTCATTTAATATAGGGCTTACTTTTCCTTTCTCAAGTAGTACCCAGCTGTCTTGGACTCTGAGGCTGCCTTGTCATTTCCCACAGATGTAAGGGCTGCACAGGGTGCCCTTCCCTCAAGCCCCAACAGCAGCTGCTCACTTCTCCTGACCTCCTGTTTCATAAGTGGCTTCCTGAGTGGACCTGCGAGCCACCCACCCAGTTCCCCTGTGGAGCTGTGAGCCACCGACCCAGCCAGTTCATCAGGAGAGAAGGTGCTGTGAGCTGGGGCTGAGATCTAACAGAGCCGTGTGTTCAGATGAGTCCCACTAGAAGGCAGCCCTGCCCCGACAGCTCCCAACAAGGGGCAAAGGTGTCACCTCCTCAGGGAAGGCTTTTATGGCATGCAGAAGAATGGATAGTGGGTCAAATCTGTGCTCTTGAACACTGCTGCTGGACAGATGGTGAAATATTCTGGTTTGCTTCTTGCATGTAGGGGACAGTGAGATAAATAGCTGCTGCTTTGGAAGGGTGTGGTGGGCAGCAATGGAGTGGAGGAGAAGGCTCCTTTACCTTTACCCATCTAAAGTCTGCATGACAGCAGCAATAATTTGACACTAAATTCTGGAGTAAAATTCCCAAAGACTCAAGGTGGGTTATTTTGGGCTGCCTACTTGCTCTGTCTGCAGAGGAGGTTATCTGAATAGATCTGTCCAGACATTTCTAGAGTTTCTCTTTCCCTGGCTATGCCATGCACAGTACTCAGCTTGGCTGTTCACAGCTGACTAAATCCTTTTAAGAATGAGTCACTCCTAAATGAGAGGTGACAATGGATATGCAGACAGAGAGAAGCCGAGAGTGAGATAATGAATATTAGAGAAAGGCTAAACTAAATGGGGAATGAGCAGTATAAACTTGCAGCTCTTATAAATAGCACTGCACTGAAAGGATAGGTTTTATTTAGAAATGTAGTTCCCAGGGAGAACTTAGATTTCCTGACCCATAAGTTTGCATCTGTGAACTTGTCCTTCCTTCCCAGCTGTTGAAAGAGAGACAGGTTGGCACAGGTTAATTTCCACCAGGGAGATTCCAGAGACAATATCCCCCCCCTCCCTATTCACTCAAGTCGTGGCATTGGTGTCTGGTGAAATGATGCTCCTCCCTGTCAGTCAGCCTTGCCGGCCTGTGGAGCAGAGGAAAACGGATGGGATGTGACTCCTTGTCCCAGGCTCTCAGTGTTACATCTCGTGTGCTGAAATCCCCCACTGGCTTATGGCTAAGCAGAGCACTCCTGCTGTGTGTTCTGCCCACAGTGGCTGCTTTCATTCTGGAGGTGACTGTACCTCAGCAGAGACGTAAGTCACCCTGGAATTTGTTTTACACATTGGTTTGGGGTGGACATTGGCACAAGGTCGTTGCCTAAGGCAGAGATTTGCAAAGAGCTGAAGGGAGTTAATTGTCCAAGTCCCATTAAAATGCAATATAATTATAAAATCTCATTAAAATGCCATATAATTATATGGCTTGATTTTATTTTAGTTATTTATATTTTGTGCAATGAACAGTGATTTTTGTGCCTGCATCTCTGTTAGAAGCACTCAGCAAGATGAATGTCCCTCCTGGTGCTGAAAATTAACCATTTACGTTTTCTAATTTAACAGTATAAAAAAGAATTGTTTGACTATTTAAGAAAGATAGTGTTTCAAAACTTCATTTATCCCTACTTACATTAAAAATCCCTGCCATGATTAAAAAGACATGTTATTGCTTTTGTCTTAAAATAAACAAATCAGACTTTGAGGGAGCCAAGAATCCTGAAGTAGAATGAGAAAAGGACCTTATGGGTGAAATTGTGGCAGGGAAGTGGAAGATTATCTAGTGGAGTTGTCATATTGGCTTCCTGTGGCTTTCACTCATAATTGAATTAAATGTAATTTAGCTGTACATAGATAACACAAGCAGAAGGGTGTCTGAACATTGTCTAGTAGCTATGGGAAAAGCAGTGAAGGAACTGAGAGAATTTTGTCCATTAATAAATAAAATGGCTTGTGGGGATTGGGTTTTTAAATTTCTTCTCTGTGGAAATCTGAAGCCAGAAGCAGAAGGGTGGCGGGAGGGAAAAAGGTTACTGTGTGTGTGAAAGCCATTGGGACCTCAAATGATAATTTGGGCTAAAGGTTGGGAGGGATTAATTGTGGCAGCTGGGATTTTCTGTTTAAGTTTGTTTCGTTGTTTTTTCTTTTTGGTAGTGGTATTTTTACCTCTGCTTTCAAAAGTTTAGGAAAAAACGTGCTGCTGGTAAGAAAGATGCAGGGAGGAAATACTGAACTGATGAAGAGAGGGTGTTTGCCCCCTTTACAAAAAACAGTGATTTGCAGCATGAAGATTTATTAGTTTAGGAAAATACGTGGTATTAAAAGGAGATAGCAGAGCTCAGTTTTCTCACATGCTCTGATCTCACTGACCTCAAAGCAAATGGCTTTAATTTTCTTTGCTAATAATGGTGTTTTATCTCAGTGAAGATAGAGTTTTGGAGCTACCTGAATCATTGATATTGGCTTAGACTAAATTATGATCTGTGGTTGGATTATCTTCAGACTTTTTTTAGTTTGATGGTTGTCTCAAGTGCATGTAGAGTATATGGAGAGGCTGCTGCTGCTTTGGTTTGTTGGGGTTTTTTTTAAGGTGAGGTACAAGTAAAGTTCTCCCATCCATGTCCCCTCTATCTTCTCTCTCAGCTCCCTGGATCATCCTTCCCAGACAGCAGTGAAAGTTGTCAAATCTCATTTTACCTCACTTCTCTTGGTACTGCAGATATCATCTCTCCAGACTGATGGCTGCATTTCCTCCTCTCTGAAGATCTCTTCACTGTCCTTCACCTTCTCCCTCCTGTCAGGCACAAACTGCTCATCTTCCTTTCCCTGATTCCTACCTGTGCACTTTCCTGAAGCTGCTTCCAGCCACCTTGCCCAACACTAGTCAGTAGCTCATCCACTTTGGAAGGCAGTGGAAGCTGGAAGGAGTGAGGAGCCACTTCACTCCCATTATCTCACTTTAACTAACCATAAAGGCTGTTTAGTCTGTTGGGGGGTCTTTGACTGCTGACCATTGGACTTTGACTCTCATGGGGGAAGTTGTTCTCCCAAGATCCCCAGCAGAACTTTGTTTTCTTCCATCTTATCCTGCCTCAAAACTCTGTCCTCCACAGCAGCATTTATTAAAGAGTATTCTTTAGCTTCTTTTGGCAGTGGGCAGCACTGTTCCCATGTTTGACCCAAATCCTCCTGTTACTTCCTTATGCATCCTTAGCTGTACCCACACGTTCCTTCGTGTTCTCTGGGGAAGGCTGCTTGTCCTCATTTGGTCCTTGGTCCTGGCCTTGGAAGGTGGGTCTTGCAGGCCCCACAGCAATACTGATGATAAGGTTTATTTTAGAGTTGGCTGACAAAGGCAGTGAACTCCTCAGTTATTAAGGACACTCAGCTAAATGCTGGTTCCTTCTGTGAGCAGCATCTCAGCTCTTTTGGAATAGGCACTTGCTGCTGTTGGATCACACTTGCATGTTCTGCACTGGTAATTTCCCCCTGCTACAATCAATCTCTTTAATATTAAGAGACATTAAATATCGACGCATATTTTGGATCACCTCTGTAAAATTACTGAGCAAATGTGACCCACAAGGTCAATCTTTAAATGGTACAAATGGGCAGAAGTGCCCTGCATCCCTTTATAATCGTTTGACATTGGGACTGGAGGACAGCTCATGGGACATCTCACTGAGACAAAAGTGACCTGAGAAGTGGAAGCAGAGGGAACTTCTTACTGTGTGGAACATGCACCCCTAGTGCTGTTGTCCCTCACAGGTCTTGCTGAATTATGAAACAAGGAAACATGGGGCAGGGGAGAAAAGGTGGATCCCCATGAAGGCAAAGCAGGGTTTCTATAAATTTCTGTAAATGGTAGTGCCAACTGTTTCTGCTGTGTGTTTCAGTTCCTTCAGGCAAGGGGCAGCAGCACTGGGGAGAGGACAGAGAGGCTTGTGTAAGACCATACTAATCTTTTTACACTCTTTTTCCCTGTTTTGTACCTAAGGAGTTGGACACGTAACACTTGTGGTGGAGCCAGGTGAGTCTGTGGTGTCACTGTGCAGAGAAGAGGAGTCTTTGTTTATTTTTACCTGATTGAAGCAGTCCCTCAAGCAAACCAAAAAGCCACCCACTTTTCATTTGTTGTTGTTGTTGTAGAATATTCTTAACACATTCACCAGTACCCATTGTATGCAAGGCTGCAGTTCCTCTGCTGCACAAGAGCAACACAATCCCAATGTTGGCAGCATTCAATCCATCAACTCCCTATGTCTTGAGCCAACTGCTGACATAAGGTGCTTTCCAGCCCTTTCATTGCCCTTTGTAAAAAGTTCTTTAACTTCTTCAGAAACTTGATAAAATAAATATCCTCTTCTGTGTGGCTGGAAGGTCCTTGGAGCTGGGTTGTTTTGACCAGGAGTGAGCCATGAGCATGTGGGTTGATGACCTGGAATGTGTTTGCATCCTATCTGAACTGGGCAGATACAGAAGGGCAATCTGCATGTATGCTACATACTGGGCTATATGTAAAATTCGGGTAGTTCAGAGCCCAGACTCATACAAGGGACCTGGGCACTGCACTGGAAAGCAGGAATATTCTCAGAGTCTGCCCAGCCTACAGACCTTTTCCTTATATGAGATTGAGCCAACGTGAACAGTTCTGTTGGCCACAGTGGCACTGACAGTGCAGGGACATAAATGTTCACCATGTGAACCCTTACATTTTCTTACCACTTCATTGCTCATCTTCAAAACTTTATTATTAGTATTAGGCAGCAACCTATGATAGGTTGTTGAAAATATGTACTTATGCATCTCTTAATCTAGATTTGCGCATTTGTCTTCATGCTTATGTGATTCAAATTTTGGGATATTCTGCTTAGCAGCCAGTATTGTATCTAAGTCCTGTTTTATCTCCCTCACATGGTGAAGAGCAAAAGGCCAGAGCTGTGATGCCCAGTGGCATAGGAAAGGTCCTGTCCTGCTTGGAAGTGATTAGAGAGTCCTGCTGTTGTCAGCTTTTGAAGTGAAGTGTTGCCAGGTTACTTGACCAGTCAATAATGAATGCTCATTAATCTATTTTCTGCTTCTTGATGACAGTTGTTTGACAGCCTGATCAATTTATGATTGCCATTTGTGTGATGGCCTCCTGCTGCTTTACTCTGTCCTTTTGTTTTAGGAAAGAGGAGAGCAAAAATCTGAGAGAGCCTGTGTTTTCCTGAGCTTTGTGGATGAGGTGGAAATGCCAGATTTTTTTTTAAATTTGCATCAGTATTCAAGATCAAAATCTCTTGCAGTGTTTTCTGTGACAACACCGAAAGTATAAATTTAGAAATCACAGACAGTTCCCTGGAGACTGAAGGCCTAATATGTGAATAATCTCACCTCCTACTTCATAACAATATCATAGGGAAAAAAAGGTGTATTATGCATATACGCAGCTCTGCTTCCACAGTGTCTAGTCTGGTGTGTGAAGTGTGTGTGTAAATATTTGAAGGGTAGATCTCAAGTCCCCAGTGTGGGAGAGAGACTACACAAATAAGGTGCTATAACTTTGTGCTAGCACTTGGTAAGGTTTTGAATCTGCCCTGTAGCCAGGAGCCGAAGCACACTGATTCTGGGCTTGCAGCTCGTGCAGTTAATGTAAGGCACAAGTTTCACCAGAGTTCATCAGTGTTGAGGTGTTTCATGTGCTGATAGTCATGCAGTCCACTTCAAAAGCACTAGTTACCTAATCAACTGTATTTAAAATGGCACTCTGGTTCTGCTTTGTCCTCAGCAAGCGTCTCTGGAGCATAAAACCGTTCTGAAAGTGGCAAAATCCAGATAGATTGCCAAATTGTTAAAATAATTACGGAATCGAAGGGGGTTGTTCCAGACTACAGAGGCTGAGGCTTTGGGAGTAAGGGAAGGAACAACCAGACACTCTGGGTTTGGAAAAGTCTCTGATTAAAGCACTTGACCATGAGTTCTTCCAGTTCATACTATTATGTCCAGAATGTCTCTCTCTCTGTATGTGTATGTGTGTATATATACACATAGATGTATGAATACAGTGTACACATATTGTATATATAAATGTGTATTTGTGTGTTTATATAAATTGTACAACAGTCAGAGCACTGTTGAGTGGCAGTTGTATTTCTCCCAGTCTGGGCAGACTGAGGAAGAGAACAGGGATGCTTTTGTAAGGGCAGCAGAGGGGGTGGCTGTGCCCTTGTGACTGCCATGAGCTCTGGGTCTGTCTGGCACGGAGGGATGCCTCCCACTCGGCTGCAGGATGCAGCTGTGTCCAGCCCTGGGAAGGGCCTGTTGTTGCCTGCTCTGTGGTGGCTGGGGCATTCCCTTCTCTGGAGTGTTCCCTCTGACATCTCCTGCTAGCACAAACCTCTCCCATGTGTGCTTAAACTAAAGAAAAAGGAAACCCAAGCAAATGCCTTTCAGAGTCAGTCCTAATTTTCTGGTGCTGCTTGTCCATCTAGTACACACGGGACTTTGCAAGTGACTTCCTGAACATCACTGAGTGTGTTGCTGTGTATAGGAATTTTATAGGAACTATTTGCATCAGTGTAACAGCCTTCCAGCAAGTATCTCTTTTAGATCAATTCAAAAACTGCTGAAATAAATTCATGCACAGGTCAGACAGTGATTCATGGACAATGCTAATCAACTCCATGTCTGCTGAACTGCAGATTACTCCAGTATTGCTTTCTCAGCGCCACACTCCCACAGGAAAGCCGAAACAGAATGTTGGTCAAACAGAAGAGGAGTTTTTCCTGTGAAAAGCAGTAGCTGCCAAGGCCTAACTTTGGAGAAAGGATTTTTTTTTTTAGGTGGAAACCTAGTGAGGCACACCTAGCTCTCATGTTTTGTTTTCTGACTAACTTGGAATGCTTTTGTGATGGAGAAGTTATCAGCTTTGCACAAGAAATCAAACCTCTTGGTTTATGAGAGGAGGAAATAGAGAATTTATCAAGTCTGTGAGATGTAATACAGAGACAGCCGAGCTGCTTTGGATCTGAGTCTTAAGCCATCTGTAGATGCTGGAAGACTGAATAACCACTGAGATCAGAAGTCATGCCTGAAGAGCAGATCACTCCTCTAGAGCACTTGTCATCAGCTTATCTCAAAGTGCTTCTTAAATGAGGCCACTTTCCTAATTTCCCATTCACAGTTGAGCAAACAGGCATGGAGAATGACATGGGGAACAGGCTGACCAGGGTGGAGCCAGCACCTGAATTTGTTCATCCTGAGATGCAGGAGGAAAGTTGTCCTTGGAGTCTCCCTGCCCTCGAGATTCCCATTCTGGAGCTGTGGGAATGGTCCAGTACAGATGCTGGAGTAGCTGTGGTGTGTACCTGTGTGCTGGCTCTGTTCAGCCCCTCTGCTGCACAGTCCTCCAGAAATGTACCAATACATCAAAGGCTGAATGGTTTTCTGATTCTCTTTCTAGAAGCTCTTTAGAATAGAGTAGAATAGAACTGAATCAAATGTCACCTTGAAGGAGACCTCAGCTGCTTCTTTGGCTCTCCGTGGTGGCCAGGATCCCAGACTGCCTTGCAGCGTAGGCACAAGTAGTGTTTAACACCCTGTGCTCTTCTGAAGGTATTTTTCCTCGAGATCCAACCCTCAGGGGGACATGCTCTCATTGCACTTTTGTGCATGGAAGCATGGGACTGAGGAATCGTGGAACAAGACAGGAGAGTGGATCTCATGCAAAGTTTGGGTTCCAGTTTGTGGAGGGAGTCCCAGAGCAGGGCACTGAGCCTATTTGTCCAGCCTAACCAAACCATCACTCCACACTGTAAACCTGCTTGGTTCTGCCTCCAAGACTTGATCCATGGCCCTGGCATCTCTAGTCTGGGATTTAGTGATGTAATTCCCAAAAGTTTTGATTGATGGAAAACCAGAAAGTGATTAGAAGATCTTGCAATGTGTTAACAAATCACTCACAGATGAATGTTGATTTATCTGCAATATAAATCACCTTAAGTGAAATGGTCTGATTTATCCAACTTGCTTGTAGCAGGAGGGACTGATCTAGTGATGCTGAGCCCAGCCATTATTGTACTATGTTCATAAATTGCAGTGGGCATGTGTTAAACTGGGATTTATAAACCCAGACTTTGTGACTTCACCCCATAGCTTTGATGTTGGGCACCTTGAAAGTTCTGTCAGCTGTGAGAAGTATTGCCAGGCAGAGGACACTATTGACAAGACCTTAGCAGGGATTTCCTCTCTTGGAGCCTGGGGATGCTCTGCACTTTTGAATTTGGAGATCAGATCAATAATCTTTTGCTTTCCCTTTCTCAATCCCAAGTCAGCAGAAAGAAGAGACATGGGAGAGTCCTTTCTGATGGGCACATGGGGGAGAAGGGAGGGTGGGGCTTTATGCATCTGTCTGTGGTAATTGCTGCTTCATTTATTGCCTGCTGCTTTATGTTTAGTGGAGTCCCGGGAGATCAGTGTGGGGAAGAGGGAGACAGGATTTAAAGTGAGAAGGAATTGCTACTGTCCTTCAAGCTGGCTTCCTGAATTATTCAAGATGTGGTGTTTCGCCTTGTAATTCTCACACTGAGGGGAATAGCTTTGTAACTGAACCTGGCAACTGTGCAGAGAACCAAGCATCCTCCCCTAGCCTCACCCCAAAAATTTACTTTCAAGTCTGTGCTGCACACAGTAGGTTTTGTGAGGTATGAAATACAGCTGTGGTTTTGCCCTGAAAAGCTGTGAGCTTTCCATCTTTATAAATTTTTATTTTACAGCAGTACTGGGCTATAGGGAGCCATAATTGGCTAGCTCTGTGATAAAGTTGTGTCATTCATGTTTTTCCACCAGGACATCCACAGTGCAGGAGTTTCTTGTATGTAGCAGTTGCTTTTAAGTGAAATTACTTATTTCATAATTGCAGGTAGGCATTGCTATGCTTTTAAAATGGAAGATGGTTTTTGCTGCTGGAACAAAAGAGAATTTTAATTAGATTGGGAATTAAAGCAAACTATCCCCCACCACACTCTTCCCCAATGCTAGGTAATGTCAGATGAGGCTTGATTATAATTATAGTCTCATGAGTGTTAAAGCTTTCTAATGCACATAATGGTGCTTTAAAAATGACCTCCTGCACACCGAGATTTATCAAGTTATTATCATTGCTGTATGTCGAGATTAATCAATCATCAACAGAGCTTCAGGGGGGCTGAGGAAACTCTCTGAATTGAATGTTCTCCTGAGACCCAAAACTGGACAGGTTGACTGAGTTTCCATGACTTAACGATCCAGTTTGTCCCCTGCCTGTGGTCTGATCCTGGGTGTGTGATGGGGTGGCCGCTCACTGGGAGTGAATACAGATGAACTTTCCATTCCCCTCAACAGGAGTGTTCTTGCCAAAAGGATCATGAGCTCTTTGCCTGTTTCTCGGACTTGGTGCTTGCTCCTGCAGCAGCCAGGTACAGCAGCCCTGCTTTGCAGGGCTCTCTGAAGCAGCAGGTTTTGAGTGACCGAGGACCTTTCCCAGGTCTCAGGGTTTGTGTTCAGGCTCTCTGCTGCACTGTGACCACCTGAACAGCTTCCAGATTGCAGAGGGCCAGTGCAAACCCAGACAGAAATTTTGTAAATTAAAGGCTGCAGAGGTAAAAAACTGAGATTGTGAGAAAAACTTCTGTGAAGAATAAGCTGTGTCTGTCACTGAACACTGTTGCAATTTCTAACATTTACTAGGAACATCCAGTGCCACAGAGAAATATGAATTCTCCTTTTTTTCCTTCCAATTATCATCATCACTGCCAGTAGCACTGTTTACAGTTCTGCTTTTGTCTTTAGAACTGATAGCTCTCTTGTTTAACAAGTGTAGGGAAATCTGGGGCAGTCCCATTTTTACTTAGTGACACTCAGAGCACTATATGTTGCAATGAAATCCCATTTTTCCTGAAATCAATAGCAACATTTTTGCTGACATCAGAAGAGGCAATGTGCATCTGTGGATGCTATCAGGTTTTTCCTGGAAAAGCCAAAATAAGGCTAATCTGGTCTCAACTGATGTAATTTAAACTGAATAATTATTATACAGTGGTTCAGAGATCCCGAAGCAGATAAGATCATCATATAAAAAAAGGGTTTGCACAAGGCAGTATCAGACTCTGCTCCACAGATGTTATGGTCCTGGCCACAAGTCAGGAGATGCTTAATCTGTGTTTAACTTCTGAGCTCACAAATAGTTTCTGTTTCTTCAGGGAGAGGACTTGCATGCCTAACCTTCAGGAAGTGCTGAAATTCCCAAACCATGCCTAAATTAAGATCTAATACACAGACAGCCTTTCTTGAATTTTAGGTTTCTTTGCCTGGCAGCCTTGACCTTCTGCAAGCCTGTGGAGGGCTGATAACTGTGTTTTTGTAGATAGTCCCAGCCAGTTCAGTTAATCTAGCAGTGATGATGGCTTCAAAATTCAAAATACAGAAGATCCTTAAACTGCATGGCCTGTGCTTCCCTACTTCTGGGAATTTAGAGAGGGAGAATGTTGTTAAGAGGAGCACTATGTGTGACTGTAAAATTTAACTATAGCACAATAAACCTTGATCACTTATTAACATACCTAGCAAAACCAGAGCAGAATGGAGGATCTGGTAGAGCCTTCCAAAAGTGCCCGAGGCACATTGGGGTGTGTGGGGCTGTTCTCTGCATTGTACCTTGCCAGCTCTCAGGAGTCACTTGCTTGTGTCTGGGGAGGCAGAGGCCAAGCAGTGTGTGAAGAGAAGATGGATGCTCTCTTCCAGGAGCTTTTTTCATTTTTTTCTTTGATTTCTTCTTGTTTTGTTGCTTAGATCAGCGTTGAGATCAAAGGCATTCCGATGGGACTGACAAACAACTTATTTTTCTGTGGGAAAGAAGAAAGAAATCCAGTATGTTATTTTCCACAACTTTCTACTGTAGCAGCCATGTTAATTGAGTTTGCTCCCGTGATTAAACTAAAATAGATGTTGATCATATTTTTGGACAGGCTTTGGGCTTCTGCCCTGTGAAAACTGCCTCCCTGAAGTGAGAATTTGGTCTTTAGGGCTCTTCACCAGGCAGCATCTCCTAAGCAGTCTCACCTATGACCAGATCAAGATGTTTACCATTGCTCTGTCAGTCCCAAGACATCCACTTGCTGATTCTCATGTCACTGTGCCTCTGAAAAACCCACCAAATGTGAAGTAACCACCATGTGGGTTTTCCTTTGATACTTCCTTGAACCCCCTCTGTGCTGGGAAGCAGATGTGTTGGCTTACCTGGCATTGGGCAGACAGGAACTGAGGCTTCGTTTCTGTGCTCTCCACTGCTTCAGCTCTCTGTCCTTCCACCTCCTTTACTGGTGTGCTGCCAGTAACAGGGGTTGTAAGTGGTGTAGGACAGGGGCAGGTATCCTCCTTGTCCATGCAGAATGGTGATATGATCCCTCAAAGAGTGCCTGGAAATTAATATTTTGATTGATTCCTTCCTGGGGTGGTAGTAGTAGGAATGAGCTACAGATGCCTTCAGAAGATCCATTCCATTGCTGACCAGCGTGCTTTGAACAGTGGGTTCCTTTCAGCTGTGTCTCTCCCCACATATGTTTTATTCGTTTTCTTGATTTCCTTCTCTCCTTTCATTTTCCTTTTATATTTCTACCTCATGAGGCAAGTAAGGAAATCATCACTATCTCCACATCTGCAAAGAGACAAGGATGAGTTCACTAGTGTTTTGGTCATGATAAATAGTCATTGAGTGGCTCTGCCAGGCTTTCAGAGGAGAAGATATCTACAGGCAGAGATTACCATTTCCTTAATGAGAGTGTCTGCATAAACCATCATACAATCCAGCATATAATCCTTCACCTTTTCCTCTCTAACAGTTTGTTTCACTGCAGGAGAGTGCTTTTGGGTAGTTATTCCAACAGCATTTACAGAGTTTCCTGATGCCTCCCTGTAGATATGCTACAGGAAAATCCCAACTGGCAATTCATGCTGGAGAGCAAGCGTGGGGCAAGTGTCTGTGGTGGAGAGGCACAAATGATCAGGGAGCCTGAATTCAGCAAGATGCCATTTTTCTCCTCTGGGCATTCCTCCTTGTCCAGCTTGCTATATTTGTGGCCTAGTTTTAATGAGAGATTTTTGACAATAGTTGTGAATGTTGACATTTTCCTCTATTTTATTTTTTTTCTTCTTTGGATTTGAGCTGAACACACGCTGGAGTGAGGAAGCTCAAGGGTGCCAGATTCATTTCTGCTGACAGCAAGTATCATGTCCTAGAGTCTGCTTTATAAATGCCTGAAGATGGTTAAACACTTCTTTCCCCCATTATTTCTGTTGAAAAGTAGCTTCTGCCTCATCCTTCTGGTCATAGAAACATTATAATTTCCAGTTCAAAATTGCTCATGGCCTTTTTATTCTTCTTTGGTTATTTCTAGTCACTGATCTTGACTAGCTATTTTTCTTCCTTGGTGTTTGCCTTTGAGTTATTTCTGGATTGCAGTGATGACCCTTCTCAGCCTCTGTTTGGTTAAGCTAAAAAAAGCTGGCTACTCTGGTCTCCCTGAGAGGAATGTGCCTTATTCTGATTATCCTACCAGTCTTCGTCAGTCTTTGGCTTTTTTTTACAACACACACGTACTGAAGATCAGTATGTGTGTGCTGAAGAGGGGCCCACACAACACCCTCTGTGTCCTGGCTGGTTCCCCCAGGTTCTGGACTGTTTTAAATGGCTTTGCTCATCACAAGAGTCACATGTGATTTTCAGTAAATACATGTTTTTGTTTTTTAAACCGAAACACCAACCACCATTTAGTGAATGCAAAAACAAGTTCTTGTCTGTGCAGAGTAAGGAATGGTGTGTAATTCTTTGGTGAGTTAAAGGATGGAAGTTTTGCTGGGACAGTCCAGGTGCTGAAAGTATTTAAATAGTATTTAAATAGTTTGATTCCCTTGCTCTGTAAGGGCAGGACAGTTATTGCCATCAGTCCTTTACACTTGTCTGCTCTACTTTAACTTTCAGTCTCTGCTTCTCTAGGCAGGATCCTGTTTTGTAGTAACAAATGGAACATTTAAACACAGTAGTTAACGGGTTGTGTCTGAACTCTGATTATTTGCAAATCACAGCAAAAGCTCCCAAACCCAATGCAATTAAGTTCATATCAGAGTAAGTTTTGCCAGGCAGCCCAGGTGCTGCTCAGGGTTACCACTGTGAGCCTGATGCAGTGGAGTCTGAGAAAATCTGTCCCTGGTCAGCAAAAATTAGTGACTGCAGTTATTGTGCCATTTAAAAGTATGGGAGGTGCAGGTAGGAAGTAAAAACTTCAATGTAGTTGCAAACCATAGGTCAAAATTTCAGTCAGGGTAACAGGAATTGATGGCACCATGTGACTTTCTGCCAGCTGAAGATTGGGCCTAATATTTGTTTTCCCAAGTAAAAGGGTCAATCAGGGTCAAAAATCAATCAGGCAGCCTGCCTGGAGAAGAAAGGAGCAAAACAGATTTTAATTGCCCAATGGCCATTCTTTCAGCACAGATCTATGTTTATATGCCAGAATAATTTGGGTTTGTGTCTGACACAGGAGATCTGACTTGTGGAGGGACTTCAGTCTGGGCTGTCATTCTTGGAGGACTGGGGAAATGAGGGCATGTCCTCCCTGCCCTTAGAGTCTGCACCTGAAGACACCTTTCAGGTAGGAGTTGTTTTCTATTGGTGGCCAGAATGGGGAATGATGTGCAAACTCTCTTTAAAGTAATGTGAGAGGGGAAGGAAGAGAGAAAGAGAGAAGGGACAGAAAGATCCTGAAGGGTTTTCTTCAGCCTGGCTTAATTTGGAGGTGACACTTCATATGTCAATTTAAATTAAGCCATTTCAAAAAGCACCCACCCCAGAGCCTCTGATGCACTCTGAAGACAGCAAGTGTGGGGCACGTTGGGTGACTGACACAGTTGAGGACAGAGAGGGAGGGAGCAGCAGGAGGAGCTGAGATGAAGTGTTTCATGGCAGGGCTGCTTTGTCCCCTGCCATGTGTGATCACATGTAATTACCAGGCTGTAGTTCACCCCTGTTTTCTTTATCACCTTTGGGCTTAGTGTTCTGGTGTGTTAAGTCCAGGTATCTCGTACTTATGTCATGGTTTTCTGCAGCCTTTCTGATCTGAGTAAGGTTTAAATCGGAGTCTTGTCTGGGTGTTGAACAGTTAATGTTCTAGAAAGCTAACACCTGCATCTGCAGCCTTGTCCCCTCCTATGCAGCTGAATAGCATTTCATGATGGCAGGGAAATAATTCAGTACAACCAGGCCCTGCTCTGTGGGCGATGAATAAGCTCAAGTGAAGTAGAGGTCACTCATGTTAATCTGAAGCAAATAGGATTGTGGGACTGGGGGAAGAGGGTGAACCCCCTTTTATGTACAAATTCTATAGCTTAGAGGCTTAGGAAACACTTAATAGTAAACATTTGCAAAGAATCCATGCCGTTAACCTTTTCCGAGAGGAGAGACAAATGGTTTTCCTGCTTCATTTTGTGCAGGTCTCGCATTTTGGTACGTATGCAAATCGTGCTGGGTGGCAGTGTCTCATACAAATCAGCTTGAAATGCAGAAGCAGCCATGCAAGCAAAATGGCTTGTCTTTCCCTGCAGCTGCAATGAGACTTCTAGCACAGGGGAACCAGGCAGGGAGAGAGAGAGAGCCTGATTTGTAAGGTTGCATCAGGAAGACAGAAGAAAACCAGAAATCCTCCTAAAATGCTGTCCCACTAGCAGAAAGCTTTGTGTCCATGCTACAGTGCTGCCCTGTGTTTTTGATGATCTGAGGATCATCCAGCACTGTGTTATTTTTCTTTGGGTTTTGGAGTGTCCTTATCCTGACTTCTCAAGGCAAGGAAATATATGATCAACTCATGACTGTGCAGAACTGGGGAGGTGATGTTTGGGAAGAAGAGATGAACAGCACTCTTTTGAGATCAGGACTGAAATGGGCATGGAAGATAACACAGATGTGAAACATAAGCAGGCACCTTTGCAGGAATATTGACTGCCTGTTGTAAAGACAGTGTGTGAGGGCTGGGCATTACATTGTGCTGCTGCTGTTCTCTGTCCCAGATCCTTTGTGGATCTGTGAATCAGTTTTTTTCACACTGTGTAACAGTAGTTACTGATACGCCTGCATAGAATCATCCTAATTATAAATCTAATGTGTCTCCAACCCCTTTGCAATATTTCTTTTATGACTTGGGCCAGGAATCAGGCATCAACATTTCCAGGATTAAGTCCCCCATTCTCTCTCTCTTACAGTGTGCTTTTCCATCAAGTGTACCAGGAGCAAGTATCCAGCAGGGTGGACTGGGTTTGACTTTCTGAGTCTGCAGTGTCTCTTGGTTAACATGGCAACAAGACCAAATGTTATTTAATTTTAATGATAGGTGACAGCAAAGCAGAAGAGAAAAGGGAATGGAAGCTGATCAAAGTTCATAAAGACATGCACTTCCTCGGGTTTTTTTGTTGGTTTTTTTTTTGCAGCCAGACCTTTCTGGAGTTCTGGTCTTTTGACCCTGCTGTGCTGGAGTGAGCCAGCAGTGCTGCTGGGCTGGATTGTGGGGGGCTCTGAGAAAGCATGTGCAGAGCACTCCAACAAGCAGGGAAAGGGGCTGCTTGGCATTACCAGCTTCTCTGCGTAGGTGCAGACACTCCTTGTTTTCAGAGAGGTGAGCTGTGAGAGAACAGTGATGTGGCTCACTGTGCCTTGCTGGATTGGTTCCTGCTTGCTCTTTGATCTTTTTTCACACTGAGTAACAGGCTGCATGACTGCAATGTGATGCTCTGGCTGCAGACTGCATTGTCTTGTTGAAAAATGAATTGCCTCAGAGCCTTCAGTCTATCTCCTGAGCTATTTCCTGTTACAACTAGGAAAGCTGGGATTTGCACGTGATTTTGAAGCTCAGAGTTCTGTTGTACAGTGAAATCCTGTCTCTGTGTTCATTCATTGCCGCTTCTGATCCCTTCTTTTCTCTTCCATTATCTCAAATGGTATTGGAAACTTCATTTTCAATGCTCTGTGTTGTCTCACTTGAGTTCCCTTCTGTGGGCATCACGGTTCAGTAGGAAATGCAATGCTGGTTTGGAATGTTTGCAGACAAGATAGGGAAAAATACATCTGTGAGTTATTAGGGGCAGGAGTAATGTCTTTTACCTTTAGAGCTTACAGATGTTTTTTGCCTTTTCATCTGCCAAATACTTACACTTTCCAGCACTGTCTGCATCCGGAGGGTGTGTCTTGGCAGGGAATTATGTTGGACATGCAGCCTGGGTGAAGCTGCCTTGGGCATCTCCTGAGCGCTCTGGCTCTGTGGCTCAGCCCTTCCGCGCGCTTGTATCAGTTTTAGCATTTCACCTCTGGTCATGAACTCATTCTGTAGTGGGAGACTTTGGTATTTTATTTAGTTACTGTTCATCCTCATGTGAACTGCAGGTTTCCATAAGAACCTGGGCTGCTCTCTTCCGTTGGTACCTGAACACTTCCTTTCCCCAGCAGTGACAGCCTGTGCTGGTGACACATCTGCCTCTGCACCATGATGGCAACAGCTGGATTTTTCCAGTGAGTTCCTGATCAGACCCTTAAAACTTGCTGGAGATTAGGCAAGTTAAATCCAGCTTTTTCATTGATCAGACCATTGCCCTCTAAAAATGCTCTTTAGACAAAACCCGTTTTTTAAATTATGGTAGAGTTGTCCCATTTGTGAGGTGTTGTGTGTGGAGGTCATATCTTTGGTTAATGTTTCATTTCCGTGACCTTTTGTAAATTGTGTCCATTCCATTCCTACCATGTTCCTGGCAGAAGGGGAGGAGAGATACCATAACAAAAGTAATGCCCTCATTTCTCCAGCTTCCCTGTGATACAGAGATATGTGATTGCCACTTGTTTTTGCAGTTTTTGCAAAAGTAGTCTTTAACTCCAGCCATTAAAAGAATATTGGACTCGTGTTTGTTATAATTGCTAAGGTGCAGGAACTGCTTTCTAGAGGTGCCAAACAACTGGGAACTTCATTTGAAATGGCAAGTGTTTGGTGCTTCTAAAACCAAGTTTACTGTGGAAGGGAGCACTAGGAGGAGGAGCGTTTTTCATTTCTCTCCCTCTGCCTTGCAGGCATCTATATCCAGTGGTGCTTTCCATGAGCATAGTTGGTGCCATCCTGCAATTGCTGGGTTTCCAGCCCCATCATAGGGCTGTTCCACTCTCTCCAGGGTTAGGTGTTTCCTAGCTTGCAGCTTAAATTTATGGGCAACCTGTACCTGCTGCCAACATTAACAAGGAAGAAAGGCAAGATGCAAAGGCTGTCTTTTAATTAGGCCACAATCTAATTAACTCACCTGTGAACACAGGCAGACTGCACACTGTGATTTTCTTGCTCATTCCCACCTATTTGGGGATTTGTTACCAATCTTTCTCTCTCTGTGGGAAGAACCTGGAAGCCAGGAGTTTTGAGCTCTGTTTCTGGCAGTGCTATTGATTCACTTGTGACTTTGTGCAAGTCTCTTTAGGTTTTGCTTCTGGGGCTTTACAAATGTAGGAGAGACGAACACACTTCCTTCACTTCTCAGCATTGATTGTGAGCCCTAATTAACACTTAGAAAGCAAGTGGCTTTAGACTACAGGGTCCTGCAGTTGTATATTGCTGTGGGAATATAATTAATAAATAATAGCACATATGCTACATTTCTTCCCACACTGCATATTCCAATGGTTTATTTTCATTATTTGTTTACTGCATGCAGTCTATATCAGTCATAGTATATATCTCCTTAATTTTTCATTACTGCTTGAGAAAAACCTGGGTAGGAAATACTAATATTTTCCCCTCCTAAAGTACTGACTTAATGGTACTGTTATCGCAGGGAATTGTTATCTGAGAGTGTCCTTCTGTTCTTTGGCTGCCAGTTCTCAGATTCCAGCTCTCCCATCATGGCCCTGGTCATAAGAGAATGGGACAGTTCTAACCAAATAGTCTGACCTGCCATGCAAAATGGATCACAAACTTTTAGCCAAAGATTTCTACTTCAAGCTCAATAGTTTCTGCTTAGGTTAGAGCAGGTCATTTAGACAGACATCCAGTGGGGATGCAGAAACTGTAAGTTCCTCATGGCAGAGCCATTCTTTCTGGCCCTCAGCACACTCTGCAAGATACCTGGCTTTCTCAGTCTCGGAGTTCTCTTTGCAGCTGCAGCCCTTAGACACTGAGGTTCCAGAGGGCCAGGCAGTCTTTTGAGGAAGAAACTAGTACATGTATATGTTAGGTGGATATTTTTTGTGTTGATGTCTTGTTATCCAGATAGTGGAAACATCACTAAGAATCTCTTGAGGTCTCAAGTGTTTCTTTAACTCTTATCCTTACCCTACCAGGGAAACATGTTCGTTTTACTTAAACAATTTGTGTAGCAGGTTATAGACTGGACCTACCTGATTTTTTTCCAGCAGCTGATGAGACCAGAAAGTTCGGGATATTGGAGAAGGCACAGAGTTTTACCCCTGCTAGGAAGGCAACAGGAGCCAATGATACCCGTGTGCTCTGGGTCTGGAGAGCTCCACACCTCCTAAGTGGCTTTGGAAAGGTTAATGAAGGGAGAAGGTGCCAGCAGATGGCACTCATGAATACACAACATTGTCTCAGGGTTTTGAAGGGCCCCAATCAATTCTGGCACATGTAGAAAAAGTGCAGAATAGGGCAACATTCACCTGCTGAACTCAGACACTGTAGGGCAGGTGGCCAGTGCTTCAGTAAGCAGAGAGACTTGGGTTGGTGAGACCCTGCTTCCATTCAGAGCAGCTCATCTTTCCAGGCCTGGTGGGTACAAGGGCACAGGAGGGATGTAGTGATGCAGCCCTGTTAGTTCAGGTGTCACCACCAAACTTCGGGTTTTTTTGACAGCAGGATGGCCTACATGGCACCAGGCATGCTGGCATCAGATGGGGTGGCACGCTCCCGCCCAGTGCCCCTGTCCTGGGACAGACAGTCCAACTGCTGTCTGGTGCAAGAACTGGCCGGAATTGGGGCTTTATGCTGCTGGCATTTGTTCCTGGTGGGGTGAGCAGTGACATTCAGCTTTCATTAGAAGACAAAAATGGCACACCAGGACATCTGAGGGCACATTTTCAACAATCAGTGAAGGCAAAGTACAGGCTCTATTTCTGAGCCAGAAGAGCAGTCTGTTCCTGGTCCATGGGACTTGTCAGCCCAGCAAAGATTAGTGAGGCAAAAGCAAAGGCTGTAAAGATCCTCCTGCCCAGCACTGGTGAGAGAAGGTGATAAGGGATTCATTGTGCAACCAGGAGATAATTGGCAGCAGAAGTATGAAGCAATGCCAGTCTTTTTGCCATAGCAATTGTCCAGACACTTTGTTCACAGCTGTGATTCACCTTGCTGTGCAGTCAATCTGTTCTGGGCCATGCATTGTTTCAAAAAGAGCATGGCTGCCACATAAAATCTCATGGGATTGCCCAAGACTGTGTGTGGGACTGAGTGTGAAAATACATTTTGCTGGTGCAGGGCTTGGGAAAGGCAGGTGGTGAAGGGACTGGCCCTCCAAAGGGCGAGTCAGCCTCCTCTTCCCTCACTGCAGACACCAGTAAGTGTATCTAAGGCTGTACAGTCACTTATCTCCTAGGAGGAGGAGGAGCTGGGTTTCACGTGCCTCAGCCTGAGCTGACAGATCAGATCTCTTAGGGGAGGTGGAGCTCATGTCTCATGTGATGACAAGCTTGAAGGAGCAGGGGTGGGTCTCTGTGGTGATGTCTGTGTGGAAAAGTGAACAGAGAGATTTTGGCTTAGCCGAAATGCAGGGTGCCTGTCTTACCTTCTTCTGTGTCTCATACTGCAGCCCAGGCTTGATGTGTCTGCCCTGTGCTCAGGGAGAGTGGGATGAGGCTGTGTGCTGATAGCCCCGACTGTAGCTTGGCCTGCAGGTGTCAGCTCCAAGGAGACACGGTGGTCAGTGTGACTGGGCTTGGCCAAGGTGGTCCCTTGGGAGCTTCAGTCCAAGTCAACGGGAGCTGAAATGTTGGTGATGGGTAAGCCCATCCTGCTCAGCAACATTATGTGTCTACCAGCCAGCTTTGAGTCTGTGGCCATGTGTCACTTTGTCCTGTAAAGAGTGAATGTGCCCTGGAGTTGCCCGGCCGTGCGTTACTCCCAGAGCTCTGCCCCAGGGAGCTCCTCTCTCCAGAAATCACTGCCTACCTGGCTCTGCAGGGCTGTGCACAACCCTCTGAGATGTAACAAAGACAGCATGTCCAGAGGGATGGTGGTTCTCTTCCCCTGGTGATGAGGAATTTATCTGGCATTTCCTCCCCTGCCTTGTTGAGACTTTCTGAACTTCTGGGATTTCCTCCCCTCACGATGGGACAGCAGTTGTTCCCACTGGGGCAAGCACCCCTCTCCTTCTGGAGCAGTGGCTCTCCCCTGGGCTGTGCAAGATAATTGGGCTGTTCCCCTGGTGTGGAACCAACGGCTGTGCAAGGCCACTAACAAGAAGGAGCCAGGGTAGCAACAGGATTAAAAATATGTATGAGCAAACATCTTGTTTCGACTGCAAGGATGCACTGAAGCGTGAGAGCCCGGGTCTCGCAGAAAGCCAGCGGCAGAGTGGATTGGCATTCAGACTGGCAGCTGCACAGTAAAGCCACACTGGTAGCACAGGAAAGGGAGGGCAGGAGCCCAGGTTTATTTACACTGGTGTAAGCTGGAGTAATGTCATGGAATCACCTATTACATTTGGCTGCATCCTGTTGGCTGGAGTCCAGCATGGATACATGGCATCAGGAGAGCATGTGGGATACCACCAAACACAGTGCTGGCCTCTGGCTCTGTTCCTTCCTGACAGTGGCCTCCATATGGGATGGGACCTGTCATTGAAAAGATTGTTTGTATGGAATCATTACCTTCTCCATACAATATTGGGAGGAAAATACTGAGTGTGATGCCCCATCCTGGTGGGTTCCATTGGGCACTGGCAGAAGCTAAGTGTGACTGTCAGTGGAGGTGTCACAGTGACACAGAGGAGGAGTGGGTGCTCCAGTGGAACATGCTGCTTTTTCCTTCATGAAAAAATAAAGATATTTCATTTTAATATCTGTTTTAAGGGTGATTGTTCTTGGCTGGGTTGGGTCCCTGTAAAACTTCACAAAGTCATTTCAGGTAGTTGAAAGCTGTCAATGCACCCCAGTCATTTTCCTCTCCTTCAGTGAAGGATTTTTTTGGGAGGAAGGTTTATGACATATCTTTGCATTGAAGAGCTCAGACTAGAAGGGAGACTTGCCAGCTTGACGGCAAAGGCACATCCATGACAAGGAAGGCTGTCTTGGTACCTTGGCTGAAGAGATGAAGGCCTGACGTGAGATCTCTTACAAGAGAAATTAACATGGAAGGAGATGGTTTCTCTGTTTATATGCTGGGTTTACCAGGGATCATAAATCCATGAGCTTTGAATTTTATGGGTACCAAAAGAAGGAAATATCTCCTGGAACATGGAGGTTAGCAGAATAGCTGGGTAACCTTGCAGGTTTGTAGCCTTTGTGATGCATGAGAGCACCCAGACACTATCGCTGGGACAGGTATTCTCTGACCCCAGGAGAGTTTACTGGATTCCCAGATATCAGCAGGCCCAGGGGGGAAGGGGAGTCTGACCTGGCACTGCAGAGCAGAACAGTCCAAAGCTTCAATCAGTGTCTGTCTCCAGTGGCATTGATGGCACGTGTTTATCTTGGAAATCAGACCCTCCAGCCCCCTCTCATATATTAGCAATTGCAATAGAAATAATAATTGGATTCAGTCCATTGCATTTAACATTTTAATGTCAGCTGAGGAATTCTTCCTGATCCCAGCTCTTGATTAGGTGACGTCTTTAAGCACCAGATTAATAATACTGACTGCATTCTCTGAACACCCAACTTTCACGGTCAGAGGTGAGGGCTGAAATGCACTGTCATACTTTATACACTTGACTCAAGCTGGCCAAAAGGTCATACTTACGATTCTTGAAATATTTTTTCTTACTATGGTCTGGTTTTGATGCATATTGGATGGAGAATAAAACTTTCATAGATTTTCCATGAACAGTGTTTTTCCACCATGTGGATGCATGCTGAAATTGGTGCTTCCTTGAGCTTCTTAAAGAAGCTGGTCATTGAAAGTGTTTTGAAAATGTGTCCAATAGGTCTTACCCTCTTCCTATGGACTGTCCTATGGCCAGGGTCTCATGAACATATCTTTCCTTAATCTTCAGGTTCAAAACTCTTCTACTGTTCAGGTAAGACTTGTCAAACCTGGGTTCTTTTGTACACTGAAATGCATAGTTCAAGAATCATGAGAAGAAAAAACCCACTGTTTTGTTATAAAACTCATGCTGCACTGCTTTCTGGACTCTGAATTATGAGAAAAGGATTATTTCTGGGATTGTGGCCTTCTGTCTTCAAACTAAAATTTGGTTCCATCTGTGCTATGTCAAAGCAGACTGTAGCTGTCCCAATGACACGGAAGATAAATCTATGGAATGAACTTCTCCTTGGTGTTTGTACCTGCACACATGCTTAGCCTTCACTATTGCTTATGGAGTTCTCTTTGTGGCCAAACAAAACCAAGGGTTTGGAGACAAACAGTAGAAATACTGCTTGGCATGAACAAATCTTGCACATTTTACTGGCTGGGTCCTGATGTATAGTGAGCTGCAAGTGTGTGCAGGGGAGAAAGGGAAGGAATGTGCTGGAGGGTTCACAGTGAAGAGAAGAGGGGGATATTCTCCTCTAAAGAAGTAAGTGCACTGAGGTGATCTGTACATGTATGTTTAGTTTTTGGCACATTCTCCATTTACAATCATGATGTGGTCGGTCTCACTAAGTCAATAATCCTTCCTCTGGACTTCCTGAAATCCTGTTTGAAGTGTCTCAATCAGGTTTCAGAGGCATCTTTCTCTTCAGCTGTTGCAAATTGTTTGTATCACAGAGACAGTCTCAGTCCCGCTGCTGTAGCTGGTATTGGGCACACAAAAGAAGAGAGGGGCACTTCAGCCAGTGCAGTTGGTGCCTGTGTGCTACAGCAGAGAGCCTTGAATCTTTAATCCAGTATCAACCACTTTGCCTGGTCAGCAGCTGGAGAGTTTCTTGAATTTTAATTTTCCAGGTCACAACCCCAGAAAGCTTGGGAAGGGTATTTTCTAAGTCAAGTCACACATTCTCTATCATGCTTTTTCTAATTGTAAGGCTTCAGTCTTGCAGGCTGGTGTGGAAGTGCACAGACAACCCTTGTCTCTGGTCTTCTAGTGCTGGGACGGCACTGCCCTGAGCTGGCCTGGTAGTAAACTCTAACTGTCATGAGATATTCTCCAGGCAGTGAAGCCTGCGTTTGTGGAAAGGGAACCACATAAAGGCCTGTTCCTTCTCCAGGCCCTGTGGGCTGATGTTATCCTGATGCCTGTGGTACCTTTGCATTGCAGCATGCTGGGAACCCACATTCTCCAGCCTTCACAAGCCATCGTGCAGAGCCATGTGTTTGCCATCCGCAGCACCTTTGTTCATACTCACCCTTGACACCAGTGGAGCTGTGAAATCAGAGTTCATACTGATCTAGTATGAGGTTAATTCTCAGATTCACAACATTTGTTGTGGGAAAAGTGGATTTTCAAGGGAGAGCTGAATGAGCAGGAGGAGGCACATGGACATAAGAATCCCCTTTCGTTTGTGGAAGGGGAAGGAACCACTAAAATTGAAAGCAGCCTCAGCTGTCTCATCTGCTTAAAAGGATTAACTCAGCCCCTCCCCTGTGATAGCATAGCTGAAGGTCTAGGGTCTCTGAAGGGTGAACACTTCTTGAGTGTGTCTGTGCTACAGTCCAGCCAGAGGTAAATCAGCCTAGGCTTGGAGTCTGTCTGACTGAGTTATCATGGGATGATGAACTGAAAATAAGGTAGAGTCTTTCCTCTTCAGCTTGTCAGTTTCTGAATATAAGTCTGTATCTCCATCCTGTTTTGTAGTGCCTTGCTTCTCCCTTCACAGGCTGGCTACCTTCCTGCTCCCATGGAGCCTGTCTCAGGGCTCATAGGGAAATCATGGACATTTCTGCTTTCACCAGAATACTCTGAAGGCAGCAGGAGATGAGGTATGGCAAAGTTTTCCTAGCAGCTGCTCGACACTGCTTCCCTTCCACAGCAAACAGCATTCAAGTATCTTCAGTCCAGAATCATCTCCATGTGAAATCTTCTGGCAATGGAGTGCAACAAAGAGGTCTGAATCCCTGCCTAAGCCCTTTCTGTTCCTTGAGCACAACTGCATTCAGTGGAAGAGCCAGAGAGCAAGATTTTTTTATTGCAAACTGTCTGGCCAAGAAACAGGCATTAAAAAGATTCAGTAGTGGTCCCAGGGTAAAAGCTGTTAATTCCATTTCATTTTCTAACAGCCTTATTGGCTTGAATCCGTTCATTTTCATACCTTCCCTTTGGATGTTGCCTTCATATGGTTTTGATCTTGGTTGTCGAGATGCTCTGGACAGTCACAGATTAAATACTGGCCTCCATATTAAGCCAGAAACCTCATATTTAGGTTTCTAAAACCCTAGAATGTCAGGTACCACCGATGGTTCACCCCTTTCAAGTCTGTACATCAAGGTGGGAGCTCAGCAGGTCTCCTGCTGGCAGAGCTGAGCTCAGGTGTCAAGAGCTGAGGGCTGTGCAGGCAGGGCTGCTTCACACTTACTCCACCTCAGTGCTTCAGTAATTACTTTCAATGATTACATCGAGGTGAATGAAAATTAAAACCTCAGATCCAGACACTGCCACAGTATGGCTAAGCCTTAACTGCCACTGTGGTGACATGTCACTTCTTGAGCCTCTCTATTTTGATACCTCCTGGCAGGCACAAGAATTGCTATCATTCCTGCTCCCAGGTAGTTGGGGAGAAAATGGAGAATGACTTGTGTAAAAATCTAGTATGTTGGCAAATGCCTTTCTTATTAAAACAAAGATAAACAGCCGGAGAATGGTTTTTATATGTCTCACCCACCTCTAGACATTTTGCAAGCTGAAAACAGAGGCACGGTGATGTGTGGCTGTTCCAATGAAGAATCACTGTTGAATGACAACTATTTTTGGAGAAGATAAATTTGCTGCACTTGCCCATCTTGCTGTGGTGGTTTTACTGTCAGATTGTGCCTTTGAAGTGTACTGCACATAGTCACGTATAGCTGTTCCTGCAGGGGAAGGGATCTCTCACCTCTGCTGAGATTCTCTAGTGCAGGGGGTTGGGCATGGTCATGTATTGGTAAATCTGGTGTTTGTGCTGGGCTGTCACAGCTTGACCACACTGCTCTGGGTGAAGAATCTTATCCTCTGGTGCCAGGAAGGACTGGAAACCATTCTGTGCTGTTTGGATAGATAGGGTGAATCTTGGCTTTCTCAGTCCTGAGAGCAGATTGAATTCAACACCTTGAGCAGATAAAATTCAGCAGGCAGGTGGGTCATCTTTGCTTGTGTTCAGTCAAATTGGATGTTCCATGTGAAGGAGCATGGTTGATGTTTAAGTGCAAATCAGGATCAGACTCTACAGGGATTCTCCTGAAAAATTCCAAATCCCTCTGGTGTTTCTGCAGGAAGCTGTGGTGTGTTCTGTTTACTAGCTGTGCTAAGGTAGGGCTTGATACATTCAAGCTGTTAGTCCTGTTACTCCTGTTGGAAGGTGATTTAAATTGCAATTTACAAAAAAAAAAGAGGCCTGGGAGTGACAGTGGGGGTCCGTGGGAGACAATACTGGGATGTTACTGTACAGCTGCCACGGACCTGCTGCCCAGCCTGAGCTGCTCTTTGCCTCCATTTCCCCTCTGCCAAAACTGGAGGAGCAATGCTGCTGGGCTGTAGAGCTTCTCATAGGGAATAATCACTAAAGAGAGCTCTGGTAGGATTGCAGAGCACAGGTATGAACAATATCAGCTCATATTGTTTCCCTTTTGCAAAACCCTCTTCCAGGCTGGGGATCTCCTTGCAGACATTCCTGTCCTTTTTGAGGGAGGCAGGATTTGTGAACCTGATGCCTATTATTAATCTGAGAGTATTTATGTTACATGTAATCAACTGTATCTTTGTCTTAGCTTTGAATTTTCTATCACACACCTCCCCAGAGTAGGAGAGCACTACATTCAGTTTTACTAGCTCCTGGAGGTGGATTATATCCCACTTGATTGTTTACAACACTTGTGAAGATTCAACACCATTTTAATGAGGTATAGCAGTAGTATATTAAGAAATGTATCTATTAAGTGCAGTCTTTAGTAGTTGATTGGTATTTAATTGACATGTGTTAATAGTCCTATTACATCTCCATTAAATCCACAGTTGAAGCACTAATTTTGAATAGGGAAATCGTGGTTTGAGGTAAAAATATGTACTAATAGTACAGCAGCTTTTAATATAAAAACTTTATTACTAAATAAAGTGTTAAGTGTATTAATGAAGTCTTATACTGACTGTAGCAAGTGTTTACACTTAGTAGATACTTTAAAAACAAATGAAAATTACATAAAAGACACATTCTGTCAATTATTGCTGGAAGATTCATAAGGACTTATCTATGGAGGTAATTTCTGTCTCCTCTTAGGAAAGATTCAGACTTCATTATTTTACAGGAAAGTTTTTTTACAAAGTGTGTTATTTAACATGAAAGTGGGCATTCTTCTCCAGGAACTTGGTCCTGGGGATCAGCAGTTTGGCAACTGAGCTTCTTCAAGCTGTGGTGTTATTGCCATCCACAAAGGTTTCAGAGTGCAGCACCTCAATCCACTGTTCCTGCAGCCACAGGGAGGTACCTCATGGGTCCCTTGAGTACAGGGTGAATGAAACCCATGTTTCACAAGGACAGGGTGAAGGACAAAGTGTTTCCTGAGGTGAGAAGACAGTGCATGGGTAGATCCCAGGAGAAGACACAGTGTTTGGTGCCTTGCATGATCCCACAGATTCAGTCTTCAGGGGACATGTCTGTCCTGTCTTGCACCTGAGCTGAGAGAGACCCTCAGGACAGCAGAGTCATGCATGAATTCTCTTTGAATGAGCTGTGAGTCTCTTTGTGAGTCTGTGCCCTGCCCTGAGCGAGATTTGAAGGACAGGAGTGAGAAGTATTCTAACCATTCACAGAAGCTACCTGCAAATGGGGTAAAGCAAGGCACAGAGTCTTTCAGTGCCTTACCCTCCAAGAGGCAGCACGTGAGAGCAGCAGCATGGTGGGGAGGCCTCTGTCTGCCAGCCTCACTGTGTCACTTGTCCCAGGCTCTGTTACTGCCCCATGCCCACGCGAGCCCTGGGTACTTTCACTGCTCAGGAACTTGAATCGTTCCGAGGCAGCACCCATGTGTCCTCCTTGCTCCGTCCTTGCCTGGATGTCGGCGTATCCCAGATCCCACAGCTGAGCAGTGGGACCCTGGCTGCTGGCAGGCTGCCTGCCTGTTCCCATCGCTACATGTCGGTAGGTGGTTCCTGCCTAATGAAGCTCCTTTCCAAGGGAGGCTGTTGACGCGCTCCAGCATCGCCAGATGGTCCCCTTACCTCTTCTCTCACGCTCCCTCGGAAACATTAATGATCCCTAAACCTCTCTGATGGAGGGGCTCCTTTTTGTGACAACCTCATTACGTGGTTATCAGAAGCTGCCACTATCCAGGTTGTCAGGACAACCAGCCTGATTCAGAGCCGCTGGGAAAGGTCTGAACCTCAGGCAAATAACCACCCCTAGATCCCAGCAGATGCTCACCCGCAGCCAATTGCTGGGGCGCTGGGAAGCCATGACATCATGGGCCAAGCAGGCCCCCAAATTCAATTGCTAGCTTTCAGTGTCCCTCCGTGTCCCCTCCCCCCGTGCTCCCCACATCAGCTCCTGGCACAGTTAATGAAGTGCTGCTGTGGTGCCATTTCAGAGCCCCGGGAGCTGCCTGGGCCCGGCAGGGATGGCGGAGGGGCTCCCTCAGGCCCCTGTGTGGTGCAGCCTCGGGGAGGAGCGGGGCTGTGGGGCCGAGTGCTGGTGCCTCAGCAGCTTGGCGTGGGGGAAAACTGCAGGGGACTGTAATACCCACAGCTCTTCGGGGACAGAATAGGTTGCTTCTTATTGGGGCTTTGTTGAGGGGGATGGATTGATGGTCAGAGTTAATTTTATCTGTAAGATGAGCTCTCTGGCAGCTACCAGTGAGTGTGGGAGAATATTGGGATCTTTAATGGGGTACCCTCTTCCCATGAAGACCTACTGACACCCCATCAGCAGTCATGCTGTATTGCTCAGATTGTGTCATGTTTGGCAGCAAGGTGTGATAAATGTGGCAGAACAAGTTCTGGTGTGGATGAAGGCTGTGTCCACCTTACTGCCCTACGGAAGCAGAGGGCACTCTGTGCCCTTGTGCCTTCACTAGGGCATATTTGAGCCACCTCTGGAACTATGTATCCCATTAAGGTTACATCCTACATAGCACTGACCAAGGCATCCTGCAGATGTGTACCTGCAGAGTGTTCCTGAATTCCTGCCCTGCTTGAGTGCATTCCCTGTGAAAGCAGGATCAGGCTTTGAAAGAATTCCTCTTTTTGCTCAGGAATTTAAACTCACTGGCCATCCCAGCTAAGTGTACATTTTATTTCTGAAAATGCTGGTGCTTGGTGTCCTCTGCTGAGACATTCAGCCTTGCACACCCCTCTGGCACAGGGAAGGATGCTGGTCAGGCAGTGCAAGTCTGCAGCTCTGCAGTCACTTTGGGAGGTTCTATCTGATTAAATTTAAGAGGTGAGGTTACCTGGCATTGGGCTTTTGAAGTCCTCAGGCATGTTTTGGAGGCTACCAGAAGGCTATTTGTTGCTCAGAGATAAATTTTCTTTCTCTTGCTTTGCTAGGTGTTGGACACCTGGCCCTGAATTTCTGTGGGGTTGCATCTTCTGGGAAGAGTTACCCCTGGGCAACTCCTGGCTGGGAATGCCCCAAGGAGGGGTGGGGAAGCTTGTGCTGAACAACCCATCACAGAGACACTCCAGCACAGATGGTTGTGATACAGCCAGTCCTGCCTATTTAAGTACACAAGAAAGGAGCTGTTGGCGTTGGTGATGCACCTGGTCCAGCCAGGTCCTTCCTCCTGCCTCTCAGACACCTAAAAGCATTGGGCATTGGGGCTCAAATTAGGGCAGCTTCTGAAGTTATTTTTGCAGGATAAGATCCTTGCTCAGAGACCAGATGGCTCCTGAAAAAACAGGGTTTGGGCAAGCCCTGCAGGTCTTGGAGGCTGGACCTTGTGGGTGGGCATGTGGACTCTCGAAGCATTTCCAACTTGCTGGGACATCCACATGACAGTCACACGGAATTGACATCTAGCAGGGACTGGCCTGCTTTCCTATGCCCTGTGGGGACAAAGCCATCACCATGTCCATGTCTGGGCCAGGTCAGGCCCAGCCACACTCTGCAGGTCAGGCCCAGCCCAGCCCGTCCCAGTTGGACCCGTGGAGCAAGTCCAGCTTGCACTGCCGAGCCCGGCACCCTGGGACTGTGTAGGTGCCTTGACCATGCAGTCACTTGTTTTTTCCCTCTCCCAGCAATGTGCTTGAGCAATGTACCCATTGTCAGCACATGCAGCTGCTCACAGTGTGCAGCAGAGCCCTCCAGTTCCAACAGGGTCAGCCACATTACAGCTGGCATGAGGAGCAAGGGAGCTCTGTGGTTTGGGCAATTTCCCCTTTGTGGCCTTTGCTTTTGCTTCCTCTCTTTGTCTCCTTTGCCAGGAAGGCATGGGACAGGCATGCAAAATCAGCTTTCTATGGGAAGGTATGGGACAGTTGGCTTCCATCCAGCAGCTTAAAGATAGCTGGAGAACCCAGAAAGGCTGAAATGCACAGGTTCAAGGGCTTTGTGGTCTCCAAAAGCCAACCTGAAAGGCTCAGATGTTTAAAAACCCTCTAATTTTCAGGCCAAACTCCACTGTACACAGTCAATGCTTGCAAAGTTTCTTTGGCTCCCAGGAGAGTTGTAGCTTTGGACAGGGCTGAGAGTAAGGGATCTGATCTGCTTTTTCACTGCATGCAGTCACGGAGTCAAGTTTCTGTTCTTTCACAGGGGAAAGGAAACTGAAACTTTCCCTTCATCTGCTCTTGCCCAGCCTTTGGCAAAGACAGATGGGAGCTGAACTGGGTTTGGTGCTTCAGAGAGCCTGCAGTTAAGAATGTGCTCGTAAGAGCAGTTTTGCTAAAAGTTCATGCTAAAACTAGATTTTAGTTGGACTTTTTAAAAGGAATGGAAGTGATTCACTCACAGATTCAGTCCTAACATCTGTAATTGCCTGATTTCATGCTCTCTCTGCAGCTTTTCCTTGAGCTGCCTCCCTCTTTTGGAAGCCTGTGAGCGGGACATGCACTTCCCGTGGCTTGTGGTGCTCCAGGGTGTGGGACTGACCCTCCAGTCTTTCCGAAGCCATCGGGAATGATTTTTACTCTGAAGGTGGCTGGGTACTGCTGGTCCCCCACCTGCTCAGACCTTTCCAGCTCTGGGCTGTTTTAAACAGCAGTTTGCAGCAGCCAGTGTGGTTTGCAGGGCTGGGTGAGCCTGTGGGGACCCTGACAGCTCCTTCAGCTGCATTCCCTTCCTCACTGTAGTCAAGGGACATTTCTCCAAAAGCTTTCCATGGACTTTGAAGGGGGAAGAGCCAAAGGCCAAAGCCTGCACTCTCTGCTAACTAACCCGCTTTGGCTCAACAAGAAAGAGTGTGTCCTCTGCAGGAGTCACCCCACTGCTTGTCCCAGCGCTCTTGGATGCACGCAGTGCTTTCACTGGGGTGGACACTGCGTGCAGCAGAAAGTGGAAGGCCTCCTCTTTCACTGTCACGGAACAGCAGATTTGCACAATTCCTGCTGCCCTTAGAAGATCCTGAAAGTCATCTATCCACAGGAGTAATTCTCTGTGGGGGTGGAAAGAACACTGACAACTTGCTCTATGGCTTGACTGTAATCACTGCAGAGCCAGCCAGCTAAGTGACAGATTTGACTCATACTGGGGAAGAAAACCTTGGTGAGACTTCAGCTTAGAGCAGGAAGGGACGGTAGTGATTCAGTAGGGGCTGCTTGTCACGTCAGTGTGGACTGGGTGACTCAGTGAGCTCTTGCTTCTGGAGAACCTGTCCTTTGAACGAGCTGTAAGGCAGCAGTATGATCCCTCGTGGTCAGACAAGATCACATGCCGTGTGGTGGGGCTGGGAGGGTTTGTTATCTCCTCTTGGATACATGTGGCCTGCCTTACCTTTGCCAATAGCAGCCAGCAGAAGGTAAGTCTTCATTGCTTGCCCTTGGCTGCTCCATAATGTGTTATTAAACATACCCAGTTGCATCTCCATCAGGAAAAAAAACCCAACAAATCGAACAAAAAAATGGTCGAAGGTGTGCTCACTGTGGCATGTAACAGCACAGCCCTTTCCATTGGTGGCACCTGGAGCTGGTAGAGCTTCCTGCCAGCCCTGGGACTGGGCACAGCCCCAAGCTCAGAGAGCATGGCTGGTGCTCCCAGCCCCAGCACTGCTCCGTGCCCAGAGATTGTAAAATCGGTCATGTTTATCTGCACAGTTTTTTCCCCTGGAAATACTGTAAATGTGAGATCATCCTCATCAAAGCTGGGTCTGTTTCTACTTTTGATACCTTTCATGGAGGAGCTGAACCCGTGGATTCGATAGGAGCAGAAGGACCACACTTTGCGTAGGAAAGCATAATTCGAAAAGAATGAAAGAGAAGGGAAAACACAGACCGTGAATAAGATTTTTCTTCTGGTGCGTTGGGGGACGATTGCAAGGAAGTGCCCTCCTTGCCGCAGGAGTGGCCGGAGCTGCCTGCTCCAGCCTCACTCCTGCTGGGCTTCTCCCACGTTTGGATGCGGACAGGAGAAGCCCACAGGCTGCCACACGCAGACGTCATCCGGGGGAGCCCCGAATTTCACGGTGCATTTCCTATTCCCAGCGGACGAAGAGCAGGGAGCGTGAGGATGCCTCCCAGGACCCATTCGAGCCCCGGCCGGCGCCGGTCCCGCCTCCCAGGTGCCCGCACACCTCCGCGGGGGCACCCGGGGCAGGGGCTGGCAGGGCGGGCGCCCCCCCGCGCCGCGCTTTCCCTGCGCGCTGCCTTGAAACACAAGATTTGCCCCCAGCCCCAGCCCCGGCCCGCGTGTCGTCACCGGCC
>VZRO01003876.1:551378-624617 GCA_013397915.1 Daphoenositta chrysoptera
GGCCGGGCGGCGATGAGCGACCGCGGCTCCAGGTAACCCCGGCCGCGCAGAAATGACCGACCGCAGTTCCAGGTAACCCCGGCCGGGGCGGCTCCAGATAACCCCGGCCGGGCCCTGCGGCCGCCGGCGNNNNCGAAGCGCGGTGCCCGTGGCCGCGTCTGCGGCGCCCCGTCGCCTCCCGACGATGGGAGGATGATGCCGCGGGCAGGGCCGGGGTGCGCCGGTGCCGCGGTTGTCTCTGCGTCTCCGGGGTGCCGCTGCCGTCGGTGACACCTGTGTTGCCGGGCAGTCGGCGGTGGCCGGAGCCCGGTGTCCTGCGGGAAGGATTCCCCGCGCCGCGGAGCCGCGGCTGAAGTTGTGTCAGCGCCGGCACCGGCCATGGACGCGGCCGCGGTGCGTGTGTTCCCCATCTCCCAACAATGCCGCCTCTGGGCTGCGCTTCTGCAGAGGAGTGAGAAATTCTGGGCTATAAATAACTCCGCCTTTTCCTTTTTTTTTTTTTTTTTTTTTTTTTTTTTTTTTTTTTTTTTTAATACTCGTTATTGGCAACGCGCATCCGATTGACCCGTTCAGCACCTGCCAAGTTTTTCCCGAAATCCGTTCAGGGAAGGGTGGTCTCTCCCTGTGCATGCATGGTGGTGCCTGATGCCACACTGGGGCTGGTCGCTGTGCTGGGTTGTCCCTTTGTCCCAGACTTGTACACCAGCCAGCCGAGGAAGTCCTCCAGCGCGATGTCTGGCCGCTCCAGGCTTCCCTCCTCCGGCGGGGGGATGCACTCGGCACGAGTGGCCCCTTTTCCTGGTCATTGAGGCAGTTTTCAGATCCAGTTTTCACCGATGCACGAAAACGAGCCTTGTTTTAAATACAGCGAGGTATTTAATGTGGAAGGCTGAGGGAATTCAGGCAGGAGAAGCCATGGCTTCAAAGCGAGCGACATGTGAACGAGATGGTGGGCCCGGGCTGGGAAGAGCGGGGTTGTTTGGGGGCCTGCAGCCCCGAGAGGCTGCATTTTGCCTTTCCCCGCGCCGTTCCGTTTGCGGGGTGGGCACAGCGTGTGTCAGGAGTGAACAGCCTGGGTGTCTGTGTGGAGAGTTTGGCAAGCCCCCTTAAAGGCTCCGTGCCCCTGCTGCCGCACCTGCCCGGATCCGACCCCGCGCCGGGCTGCCTGGCAGGGGACGCTGCTTCCTCTTGTCTGTCTGGGCACGGTCGGGGATGCCTGCACAGGGAACCTGGAGGCCGGAGATCAGCATGGGCTTTGCTGAGCGACTCTGGGGCTGACATGGACCGCCTCAGAGCGAGGAGGAGGGGGAGGAGGACGGGCTGTCGGGAGGGCCGGAGCCAGGCTGCTGCCTGCCTGCCTGCCCGAGGAGGCTAGAGGCAAGGGGACGCTGCGGCCGGAGGGGTGAGGAGACCGACTGCCCCGGCTCCTCTCGTGTGAATCCACCTTCTCTGTGGCTGTCAGGCGGGGAGGAGGGGGCTCGGGCACAGCTCCGGAGCCGCCCGGGAGGAGCACGCTGTGCCGAAGGAAGTGTGGCACATGGCTGCAGAGGAGCCTCGGGCTTCCAGGCACGGGTTACCCAACGATGTGAGCAGAATACGGAGTAAATGAGGGGTCGGGGGTAATGGGTTGTAGGTCTGGGACATGGACTGATGGGTTGTTCGAGGCCAGGGAGC
The DNA here is from genome assembly GCA_013397915.1 of Daphoenositta chrysoptera. Lineage (NCBI taxonomy): Eukaryota > Metazoa > Chordata > Aves > Passeriformes > Daphoenositta > Daphoenositta chrysoptera. The sequence continues at coordinate 553,053 of VZRO01003876.1, forward strand.
GAAGGTTGCCGTGGCCGGTTATGTGCATGGAGGGGAGGGATTGACCTGAGCCGGGTTTTCTGCCCTGAGCATAGGCTGGTGAGGGAGGGTGATGTTTGTGGCTGTATGGAGCTGCATGGGTTGGAGCTGCATCCCTTGAGCGTGGAACTGGGCAGAGGAGCTGGTGGCAGGCACGGTGCAGGGGGCTGGGGCTGGGGGCTGGCTGGCTTCATAGGTGGGGGCTGCAAGCAGCTGCCTCTGGGCTGCAGAGGAGGTTGTATTCTGAACCAAGATCTGCATGGATGGCATTTCTTCACTGAGTGACTCTGGATAACTAAAAGTAAGTCTCAGTAGCTCTTGTGAGCCTGAGCTCCTGTTACAGGATTAAGTTTCAGGCCTCATGGGCCACTGCTTGCAGCAGCAACAGTTTGGGAGGCAGCCGTGGCAGCAGTGCTGCAGGAGGTAATATCCAGGGTGAGCTGCTGTGGTTGTCATAGGCCCTGGGCTTGGGCCTATTTCACCTCAGGGCTTTAGCACAAGCATGCTGTAGGGATGCTTTTGTGGGTACTAATGGGGGCTTTGTGCCCTCTAAACCAACAAGCCCAGTGAGACTGTGTAGGAGGGTTCCCCAGAAGTTGGTTAGCATTTTGCTGCTGACTACAGGGAGGAGAACTTTACCTTTCCAGGTAGACTGTTGACTGGGCAATTTCTCTGTAAGGATTTGACCAAAACTCAGAAAATGTGTGGAAGTTGGAGTCTAATTGTCCTGTGTGTCTTGAGCTGACTCAGAAGGTCTGGAAAAACAAAATTGGGCACAAGAGGTTGTCTTCCTCCAAGCCCCCGTGTTTCTTTGCAGGTTTTGTATACATAGTTACAGGGATAGGTGATACACATTCAGCTCTGCAACATATTTTTGGCCATAACAAACCCAGCTCTTGTGTTAGCCATCTTCTGGCCTGGCAGCATTTGCTCCTAGAGGAGAGCTGGTTTGTGAGGATAGTCCCATTTTCACTTCCTGTTCCCTTTGCCTGAAGCTTTCTTCTCTTTTTCTTTTAATACTTTAATTGTGACTGTGGATCCTAGCGTCCCTGGAGCTGCCAGTGTTCTGGGATCAAAACCAGCTGGGAATCTGAAGGTCTTTCAGATCTGTCTACAACTCCTCGTTCATTTTAGCCATGTCTGCACAGAACTGGTTGCAGGGGGGATGTTGCCAGATTTGGCTTCCGCTGCTGCTCTGGTTGGACTCCTTGTGACTTTGGGACATTAACAGTGCTGTCACTTTGTGCCTTCATGGTTTGAGTACTGATTTCTGTTCCTTGCTGTGCTACACAGTGGGCAGGCAGGAGCCCACTGTGATCTTCCTCTTTCATTACCATCCTCAGCTCACGCCAAAGGTGCTTGAAGCTTTTCTCCCAGGAACTTAATGGGGAGGGCAACAGTAGAAAGGGAGAGAGGAACATGAATTAACTTTCACCTGCAGAAATAAACCTTTTCACTTGCCAGTGCTATTTTGTGTTTAGCTAGCGTTTCCTCCCTGCAGCTCTATTTTCCCTTTTACCTTTCAGACACAAATAGTTGAGCTTGTGTATCTTCTTTCATGTTGGCTTTGATTTTTGTGTTACTTGAAGAATGGCATTAGGCCAAGTGGTAATTGGTAGGTTTCACTGGGCCCAGGTCAGCACAGGTAGAGACACTGATGTGATTGTCTTATCTCAGACCTGCTTTTGCTGGTTGTCCCCTGCTCCTAGCAGTAATTTTAAAATGGAAAAATATGACAAAAATATATGTGGTTTGCTATTGAATAGTTTCAGTGCTTGGAGTTCTGGGGATTGTTTCCAGGTGAACACCAGCAGCTGTGGCTTGTGTGCAGTGAAAAGCAAGTGTATCACTGTGCTTTGTTGGAGATTTTCATTTTGCATGTTCAACTGCAGTGCTCCAACTTAGCTCTGACAGTGCACTGTTCATGAGTTGGCTTCCTGGGTTTTCTGAGACAGGGAATTGGGCTGCAAGGTGGCACTCACTGCCTCAGGCGGTGTGGGATGTGGCAGGTGGGTGCACCTTGCTCTGGGCAAGCACCATGGCAGTCCCACTGACAGGCGTCCAGCAAGCTGTGACGTTGTTGATGCAGTCTCGTGTCCCCACCTTCTGGAGCTCTTGACCCCAGGAAGACTTGGGCAGGGGACAGGCAGGGCTACAAGCACTCCAGGTTGTTGGTTCCTGGATTGGGAGGATCTTTGTGCCAGCATATGGCACCAGCCCTACCTGCAAGTCTGGCTCTTGGAGCACTGGGCTAGGTGCACCTCCAGGTACCCTGATGTCCAGTCTTATATCATCCCTCCCAGAGAGAGACTGGAAAATCATGTCCCTCTTAAAACAGGGGCATGTCCTGCTCAGTTGGGAAACCTCTGCCATGAATGTTGCGTTGTTTTGCTCTAAAGACTTATCATTATGACTGTGTGCATTAAGTATTCAAGGGTAAAATAGTGTTGTTATATGTTCAGTGTGCTCGTTTCCCAGCGTTAGTTTTATTGTCAGTTGCTTATGTAGTAGTGTACCAAGAGATGTGACTGAGTCTTGAGTGATGCAGAGCAAAGCACATCTCTGCCCTGGAGTTTTTGCTGCCAGTTCCACAGCTGGAATAGTTTTCAGTGCCTCCTCGTGCTGGGTTTGGGGCTCGGTGTGGTACAGGTGCTCTGATACAGTTCGTAAGGCTTGTAAAGATGGGGAACAGTAAAGTTAAGGTTGGATACACATCCTTTGCTCTGCTCTGGTCATGTGTACTGTTTTATTGCCATCATAAGCAAATTAAGGCAGTTTGGATCCAAAACAAGCTCAAGGAATCTTTGGGTAATTTCATGTTTCTTTATGGTCCAGATGGCGAAAGTGTGCTTGCTCAGGGAATGGAAACAAAGATTTGGATGTGACCTCTTGACTTCTGAAAGTGACACCTGGCACATGGACCAGTGAGCTCTGTGCTGTGGTCCAGCTTGCTGCTCATGCATGTGCTCGGCTTTGCCACAACTCAGGGTACTGCAGTGCCATTTTTGTCCAGCTGTAGATCCCCATAAGCCTGAAACAAACTGCCATTTCGACATTGCAGTATGGCACAGACTCCAGAGCCAGGCCATTCTCGTTTCCTTTCTAATCCTCAAGTGTTGAAAATGCTCTGGCACCTTAGCAGGCTCAGTGTTGCTCTGCAGGGTGTATGCACAGTTGGGTGCATGTGACTAAAACATTTTCTTGCCGTGTCACCTGAGTGGGCTCATTTCTCCAGACTGCTGTTGAAGGGGCAGCAGCTGTGCCCCCCCCACCAGTCTCTGTCCATTTGCTGGCATGAAAAAATTAGTTTCCTTTATTTAGAAAAGGCACTGGAAAGTACTTCTCTGTGTCTCTCGAGGGGACTGAAAGGCCTAATGTTTTCCATTTTCTGTCTCCTCCTTCTCTATTCCCTATTGTGAAGGAGAAAATCCTCCAGATCAGGAATTTTCTAGGCGCTTCCCTGCAGAGAGTCTTGATTCAACCTGCAGTGCCCAGATGCCAGCTCATATTTATCAGGTGCATCCAGCCATTCTCCAGATGAACCACAGGGCTGCTGGTGCATGGTAAACCTGAGAGGGAAAAACCGAAGGCACACAATTAAAATCCTGGGCATTCGCTAAAACTGTTTTTAATGTCTCTTACCCTCACAGGCAGAAGATTGTGGACTTGGATTTGGGATGCTCTTGATGTGTCACCAGAAAAGCTGTCAGATGTGTGCATGCAGAAATGGAGGCTTGGGAAGTGCTTTTAATTGTGATTCTGCTCTGCACAACACAGATTGTCATGCTTTGAGCTCAGGTTTGTTTGTATCAGGGACAGACATTGATACCACGGCTCCTATTGGCGCATGAATATTTCAACAACTGAAACGATGCCTGCTCCAGAAAAGAGCTGCTTACATCCACGTTTGATCTTTTTAGCAAGCCTAGCCAGCTCAGGTTGGCATCCCAGTTATTTATTTCCTACAGATGTGGTCTACATTAGCTGTGCTGTGCTGTGAATCTCCTCTCTTCATTCCAGAGAATTCAAGCTGGGAAGAAGTGAGATTTCTAGCAAGAAAAAAAGACTAGAGCAGACAGAATGTGCTCCCTGGTTTGTTTCTTTTTGAGGAAGGCACCTTGTGCTTTGTAGGATGCATGGACCAGAAAGAGGTGGGGTAATATTTGGACGTATTAGAGTGGTAGTCTGTGGGGACAGTCTTCTCCCTTCAGTTCTGTCCCACATCCTGTACCACACCTTCTCTCCATGCTGTTGTTCTCTCTCCACTTCTTGCGCTGCGGGAATGCAGAACCCTCCTTTTTATTGGCATTAATGAATAATGTTTACCCCTTCAGAAGAAGTAAGGTGAGACTGGAGTCTTTTCTGCAGTATATTGACAGTTCACACACAGAGGTTGTGTCCTGGACCCTTCTTGAAAGCTGTAGTGAAACTGAAATGCTGGAACTTCTGCTACTTTTGTGTGTTTCTGAAGTAAGTTGTCCACAAAGCATCTACTTAGGGGGCACTTATATGCCCCAGCTCGTAATGCAAACAGAGCTTTTGAGCAACCTGCTTTTCAGGGCATGCTCTGTCTTCTCCTATGGTCTGTGGAGCACTCTGGACACTCAGGGGGAATGCCAGTCTTTTTCATGTAGGAAGGAGAAGCAATAAGAATCTGGTTACAAGGTAGTTTTCCAGTTCTAAGTCCTTGATTTGGTAAGCTCTCTTTCCTCTCACTCAGTGAACACAACAGCACGTGGATGGAGTTCCCAGGCCCACACCTGACAGAAGAGGTCTGTTACCTGATTCTTGAGTACTTTTTGAGCTGCATTTCATGTTGTTTGCATTGCTGATCCCAGCAGAATGGCAGAGCCTGGCCTCATGGGTACACCTGAACACGACTCTCTGAGGACTGCATCTATTGCAGTGCTTGTAATTGCTTGTGTACTGGAACAGGAATTACACATAGCTGTGTATGTACCCCCCACAAGCAGTCTGGTAAACATAATCCCAAAAATCAACCCATAACAGGACTGGCTTTTGGGCAAGGAGAGGAAAAAATTGTGCTCTTGCATAATCCAACATCCTCTAAAGCACAAGTTCTCATCAGACTGATGGCTTTTGTTGGTGGGGTCGTTAGGCAGAAGATACCTTGCACTGGTCTGCCCTGCAGTGTTGATGAGGCATTACATTGTGATCCATGGAGCTGGCTGTGTCTGACTGCTGATCCCCCTTGCCATGGAAAGGGTGGCTCAGGCTCCCTCCTGTGCTCACTGGAATTTTGAATGTTGGTGCCAGAAGGCAGTGAGCAGTAGGTGCATGCTTTAAGCATTTTTCTGCACTCGGAGGATCTTGAAGCATATTTTCTCTGAAAATATGTTTTAAAGATTTACAATAAACACCTAAAAGTTAGGCCTGGAACAAAACCAGAGATGTGTTAAGGCAGGGTCTGACTGCTCCAGGGGGGCTGGGTGCCAGGTTGACTCGTGTCAAACACACTGGAAACAAAAGGATGAAGTCAGATGCCCAGGGTCATCGGTAGGGTGCTGTCAGACCAGTGGAAGACAGCAGTTAGAAGCAAACATGATTAAAGTTTTGTGTCCTGAACTCAACGTGGGGAATAGTGATGTTGGTGTGGCTGAGGACCTTGAAAACCTAGGCTAGTAGGTGCCTGACTGGGTCCGTGGCAACTAATGAGAACAATTTCCATCCAGCAGTGCCAGGGAGAGAAGAGCCCTGGTACCCTGAGGCCACAAGGCTCATTTGAAGCACACAAAGTGAAGGAGCGACATGTTGGATGGAGAATTGCTGCTTGTGGTATGTTAGGTGTTAAATTCATCTGACACAGGGAGCGTGTGAAAAGGTCTGGATTCAGGATGTGCTTGTGTTCTGTTCTGTGAGTGCTGTGAGCAGAAAGCCAGGGCCCCCCAGCCCCTGCTCAGCTGTTGCAGGCTGGTGCCAAGCCGAGTGTTGTCAGGTAGCCATTGCACACTACACAGGTGGCCGTGGAACACCGTGAGATTTGGAGTGGAAGATGTAGGGATCCCTGGGGACTGGGGATTTAAAGGTGCTTTAGACCCTTTGCATTGCATTTTGCTTGTAAGTGTTGGGGAGGGGTGTCCGTGTATGCGTATATATCATATGCAAATGGATTTTGAGTTGTGTGTTTTGTCTGAATTTAGAAAAGGAGTGATTTGGAGAAAGAATCCTCCAGGAAATGCTGCTTTTGCAAGCGCAGGCCTCTTGACTGTGATTTGTGGGGGAGGAAGGAGTGGGAATGAGGGGGAGGTTCACTGAGGTTTTCTTCTTTTCTTGTTGCGTTTTGGGAAAACTCCAGCCAAGGCCCACATACAGTCGGATGAATCAGCTTCCCTTTTGCCATAAGTAATTGGCAGCTCTAGCTGCAATGCAGTTTTGATGTATGGCTAATACACTTTCCCTTAGTTAATTGAGAAGAAACACTGCAGTAGACGCATGATGTTGAGTTGGCCTTTGTATGGAGTCTTTGAGCTAGTAGGGAGATACTGTAGGCTGCTCCTTGAGAGGCTGGAATTTGCTGCAAATGATATTCCATACTCTAGTCTGAAGGCTGTCATTGCTGTTCATCTGCTATAGAAAATACATTTCCTGTCTCATACACGTGTAGAGAGCACTGTAAGTTGGCACATGGCACTGTTACTCAGTGCAGGGTTTCCTTGGAAGAGTGATTTTATAACAACTTCAACAGAATATTCATGCACTTAGATGAGTGGCTGTTCCTGTGCTGACAAATAAAGCATTTTGGCCTTCTCATGAACAAAATGAAAATCACTTGTTTTCTAAAGTATCTGGTGCCAATTCAGACTCAGAGCTTTCTGTGTCTGCTCTAGGATTTCCACTGGTCTCAGAAAACTTACCAGACAAGCTCAGCATTCACCACTAGAAGTATCTGGAGTAACTGGAGGGCTTTCTTGTCCTGGAAACAGGACATGGAGCAGTTGCCCTTGGCGGACTAAGACTTGCCAAATGCCTCGTATTTCCTGTTGGAAACCTATTTTTACGTGGAAGGACTATATTACTTTCACAACTAGTCTCTGCTGGTAAATACTGGCTTTAATAACATAGGCTTCACTTTAGCAGAATATCAATAGTGCAGTGAAATAAGTGTGCTGTACTGGGGAAGTAGCATCAGTGTTCTTTTACAGTGTTTTCGGTGGTAAATACCATACGTATTAGTTTCACATCATTTGAAAATTCATTAGAAACAAGTCCCTTTGAGGAACCTGTAGTCACAAATGTGATTAACTCAGCCTTGGAGTTTTAGTCATGGCCAAAGCTTCATTAAATGTTGTCTAAAAAGAGAATAAGCCTGGTCTTGAGTTGTTATTTCATGGGATTGCTTCATATGCAGGCAGTATGTGGCCTTCCTCCAGTTGTTCTGAGGTGGAAGAAAACAGGTATAAATGCAAAGTCTTCACAAGGGGCAAATGAAACAGTTGGCTCTGTACCATTTTGCACCTGAAGTGAAACATAGAAATGGCTCTTTTTACCATGCACCTTTGTGGGGTACAGAAAGGACTCTTAGATGTTTGAAGATATAAACACAGAGAAAGCAGCATGGCATCTCCTTTCCATGCATACTTAGCTGAGAAACACCCCTGCCTGTTTGATTCAGTGGTGTTACATGTGTCTGGAGAGGGGTTGTATCCAGGCCAGTTGGGCTGTGCTTTCTCTCTCCAGTTCACTGGACAAGCGCTTCATGTTTTCTTCAGCATAACTTTAAATGGACGTTAGTTTACCCCATTTTGAAAAAGAACTGGTATTTTTACAACTCAGGCTGTCATATAACTAACCTTTTCTTTCCTGAACAAGGTCATTACATCATGATGCAGTAATCCTCTGTCTGTGGGATAAACCATCCTCTCTCTGTGTCTCTGTCTGCTGCTCTTATCTGTGTTTGCTCTTTCTTAAAGTGTGCATGGTGGGAAGGAGACATGAGGGCAGAGAAAAAGTTTTGATTCTGGCCTGTTAAACTATGTTTAGAGAGAATAATACATGGGTTGTGAGATGCAAAGGGCTGTTGTCTCAGAGCTATTGCTTTGATACTTTATCCACAAAGAGAAGCTCCATAGTCTCAAGTCAGAAGAGCCTGAGGATGAAATTACACCTTTGCCAGGCTATGACAGGTTAAACTTTATGGAGATGCAGGTAGCAAATTATCCACAGACTGAATTGCAAAGGAGGGCTTTAAAATGGGCTTTAAAAACCTGCTGGGGAGATTAAGTGGATAAAAATAGTTACTTCTTGTGTCCCTCTTTTTGTCTGTAGTGCTGAAAGCAATCTGTGGAGGAAGGAGGGACAATGTTGTTATCTTGGTCTCGGCCTAGAGGAACCCGAGGGATGGAGCAATGGCACTGTGGGTGGAATAGGGAAGAACAGAAGCCAGCAGCAGGGCCCAGCCATCTTGCTGCCTTTCCCATTCCCTGGCCATTAGACTAAGCTGCCTCCCTGCTTGTTGCAGTTTCTAATTTGTCTTGGATGTGTCTGTGTACTTCTTCCCGAGTCAGTTTACACCACAATATGTCATTCATGGCTAGCCTGGGGTGTGCCCAGTGAGGTATGGTTCATAACTATTTTTGATTCACTTACAAAGGGATTAGATGACGTGGTTGCCTGGACAGCAGGGGCTGTACTTGTTGACCCAGTGGGTCTCTCCCAGTCCTATGTAACCTGAGGTGATGCCATCTAAGCTGCAGCAAGATGCCAGTGATGTAATTTCAGACTGTCTGGCCTGAGCACCAGTGAAGGCAGGGAGGCTGCACATGTGTAAGACAGGCTGAAGCAGAAGATAGACAGGGTTTGATTCAAAATGAAACCAGGTAACTGAGCAAAGTAGAGCAGATGTATTAGTTGTTGATTCCATCTTTCACCTGCTCTGAGGGGAAATAGCCCATACTTATTTTACTGAACAGCTCTGAGTCTGTTGCAGATTGAGACAAATAACTAAGTTGAGTCATCAGGTTGTAGTGTTTCAACAAACTACTTAAAAAGATGTCAGGTCCTCTCTGTGGGTGGATGTTAAAGTGGCAGAACTATCAGAGAACACATCTAAAATCACATGAAGGCTTCACTGTTAGCATCATGCCAGGTTTGTGGCAGTGATAGAGCACGTAGCTGTCAGCAGGACAGGACTCTGATGGACACTAGCAGGTCGTGCTGGCGTGGGCACAGTGCTGCACTCACATGCTTTTGCAGCTCTCAGAGCAGCACGTGCATCGACTTGCTTGGAGTGCAAGCAGAGAGCTCAGATTGGGCTGTGCCCATCTGTGGACACTTAGCTGTGGCTGAGAGCCCCTGCTCCAGTCAAAAGGGACACCAGTAATAACCACTATATCCTCAAGATAATATTTCTGTGCTTTTTAGTTGTCCTTAATTTATTAAATCCCCAAATCCAAGGGTCTTCTTATGGAGATTACATGACTGACAGTATTTGCATCCATGTTTCATCTGTACTGACTCTGCTGATGCAGATAGGCTCTGTATAGTTTGGTCCAATGTCAATATTTCAATGGAGAAGGGGAGATTTCTAAATTAGATTAATTAATTATGCTCTTTTACTAGAAAAATTCTAGCAAATGAGTGTGTACTAATTTATTTGCATTATTGGTTTGCGTTTGTTGTATTCAGTGCAGGGCAGATAAGAATCTTTGGATTCAAATTCCAAGGGAATGACCATGTTTGAGAAAAACCATGGTCACAGCAGCACTGTCTATGGACTGACTTTCCAGCAGCCATTTGTTATTATAGTTTTGACTGGTTTTTTCTGCCCCACTAAATTTCAGAGCAGTATTTATTTTTGTTTCTTCATATAACTTGTGATTTGCTGAGTTATAGGTGACAGCAGCTTTCCCCCATCCTTAAGGGGTCATTCTGCATATGTGTGTGTGTGTTTAAAAACTGCAGAATCACATCTTGAAAGGAAAGTCCTCTAAACATTCTCAGCTGAGTGTAATACCTTTCCTTTTGCACTTAGTTTTAAAGCCAAATATTACAAAAACAACTCTCAGTGCTTTGATGTGGGTTCCTAATTTTCTCATTGATGCTATTAATATTGCATGCCCAGTTGCTCTGTGGTGGGTGTCAGTGCTCTGTAACAGCAGCCATCTGTGAGAAAGGAGCTGCTTCCTGGCATGGAGTAAAATTTAGGCCAGCTGTGGATGCTGGAACCACATCTTAGAGACTGTTCCTCTGGGCTCTCCCTTCCCTGTGCTTTGCCTGAGACTCGGCACTGGGCAGAATTTCTGGTACCCAGGATCCCACAGCCTGTGGAGCTGCATTTCTGTGTTCATGTCTGAGCCTCACACTCTGAAGGCAGAAGGTAGGGCCTGAATTTCTGCCACATTAGGCTTGTGCTGGTGGCATTCCAGAAAGCTGATTCTCCTCAACTCCAGGGAGTCGCCCATGCTCTTGCTCAGTTTGAGCAGTACTCCTCCTGCACCCATTCAGCACAAGTGGTTTATTATGGGTCTAGTAAAACAAGTGAAAATGCAATTGCCACTCTGACCTGATACTTTAGAGGAAGCCAGTTTTTCTGTGTTTTTTTCCTGTGATGTTGGGAAAAACATTATCTCTCTGTCCTTTAGCTTAAATTTCTAGGCATATAAGCTGGTTAGAATTGAGAGAGCAGGGGAAAATAAACTCTAAGCAGCATCCCAGGTAAGTCTTAGATATAGAGGATGTGTGTCTTGCCAAATGTTGAATTGTTTTGGAGTTAAACTTCTGGGATCTGAATGGATTTCCAAGCCTGTGTCAGAGCTCCCACAGAGAGGACCTGACAGATTACTGTCAGCAAAAAGTAGTCTGTCAGTACTGTTTTCTTAGTCTGAGTTAACTACCTTGGGGTGTCATGACACACCGTCTAGCCTAGAGGACAGTCCTTTTGAAAAATAATGATCATTGGCCAAATTTTGCCTGCAATTATGTGGTCTGACCTAAATTTTTCATTTATTTACAGAATTGTGATTTTTACAATAGCTGTGTTTAATAACACATCAGTTCTTACCTTGATGTGACATCCAGATGACATTTGCAATTGGAACATGGTCTCAGGATTTCTGCTGTTTTCCAGCACACATTCTTCCTTTCTGTAGCTACCTTCAAAGTCCTTTCCCTCTCACAAGATTTCCTTTCTCAAGAGTTCTTGGGACAGGCATTTTGCAGATCACTGCAGGCATAAGCCAGTTACTCAGAAAAGGACTTCAACCCTGGAGGTGTTTCCTTATAGACAGAGGAAAGAATACATGGTTCTGCTCTCCATGCGGCCTTTGGAAGAATGGAAACTTGTTTCTTTGAGGGCAAACAAATCTTCTGCAAAGACTTGGGAAGTGATTCATCTCCATTTACACGGTCTGCAGTATCAGCTTGTCAGACTGGGATCATATGTTGCACTTTATGATATAATGCCCCTGAATGTAAATTAGATCAAGACACTCTTACAGTTTGCAGCAGCCAAAGTTATATTAGTGCTGATGATAATTGCTGAAAGAGTATAATGACTACCCAGATAATCATGGCTGAGTTCCATCAGAAACGCTGAACACTCACCTTCTGATAAAGAGCCTAGCTTTCAACTGTTTTGAGACTTTGCTGAGCTGGGAATGGTGCAAGTCCAGAAAACTGGCACAGATTCTGTCTTGGTGGCTTGTCAGATACTGGCCACATGGAAATGTTTTGTGGGATCAGAAGACAGATTAGAACAGGATTTATGCTTTTTTTCCCTCAGACTTCTGTGCTATAGAAATCAGCGGAACTAGTTAGAGGCAAAGGGACAGAGCGACTTCCCTGTCTGATGTAGGATCAGAGTGTCATAGAATGGCTTGGGTTGGAAGGGACCTTAAAGATATCTGGTTCCAACCCCTTGCCATGGGCAAGGACACCTTTCAGGAGAGCAGCTTGCTCAGAGTCCTAACCAACCTGTCCCGAACGCTTCCAGGATTGACACATCCACTCTTCAGGGCAACCTGTTAAAAATACGGAATGCTTCATGAATTTAGGTGGGTTCTTGGTAGTGAAGATGTTAATCTTGGCCAGGCCCTGAAGGTAATGTGCAGGTATATGTGCTCAGTAAGTCTAAGTAGCTTCTGCTTGGAAGATGAGTAGAAGTATTTCCTTCCCATGTGGATGGTGAGGCACATGCAACTGGAGCTGGATTCCCATAGGAGCTGAGCACTGCCTTCCGTGTGCACCTGAAATGGGCAGTAATTTCTCTGCTGCATTACTGAATCCCATCATATTCTTTAGAAATTTATGGATAAGATGTTTAGCACAGGAATTTTGTTCCAGGGAAGTCCAGATATGGATTCAGGTAGAGGCCTTGCAAGAGGAGCAAATGAGCTGTGCAGTGAGGTATGGCAGTGTTTTCTGGTCATGCTGGTATGTCTTTCTGAAGGAAGAATGAGAAGAGCTTTCTTTTGACAAAGAGGACATGGAGGCTCTGTGTTTTGTTGTTAGATGCTATTTGTTGACTCCTTCTTAAAATCCTTGATGGAAGAAAGAACTTTCTATGGTGGAAAGTGCTCACGCCAAGTAAAACAACAAGAGGTGGTGGCTTGAAATAGAATTAAGTATTTCTAGGAGAAGCATGAAATGCATTCTATTTTCAATGTGTGCCTTAATGCTACATCTCAGAGTTTCCTTGATAGCATTTCTAATCAGCAGGCCTTTATCCATTCTCTACCACTGTTAGTTGCAGCTTAATGGCACATGATTGTATTGGTTCTTTATCACTCAACTTGCCAAGTTGTTTATCTCTTGGAAGGCAGGATGGAGAGGAGAATTTATTGCCTCACAGTCTCTTGATGTTCTGCAATGCAAACACATACTGTGGCAAAGCCTTTGGGAAGGTGCATTATCAGAAATTGTAGGTGATTGCACACCTAGAAGTAAAGGTGTTGCACACTGCCTGCACTGATCCTCTTGCCAAGTCCTTTTAATGTCACGTTACCCTACATCCACAGAGTATGGTAAAAAGGAGATTAGTGAGAAAGCTGAATGATAAATACTAATTTTTGATGTGTGCACATACATACAGATAAATTGATTTTTTGACAGCTGTTGCCAGCAAGCCATCAAAGCAAATTTTTTACTGAGGGTAGGTGAGTAAAGAGTAGAGGTATGTAATTCCTGGGGCACCAGAACACCTGCAGTGTTCTCTGCTGGGGCAAATGGTGGTGCTGCAGCTAGTGGGGAGTGCATCTCTCCTCCAGCCTCTCCATGGAAGTCAGCGTTGGCCACCTGCTCAATAGAGCACTTGTTGCTGGGGGTGTCTGTGTCTTGTGCTGATGTGCGTGCTGGAAAAGCAAACTTGGGAGCACCTTTCAGAACTGCAAGCACAGCTTTGGCAGCAGAGTAGATGTTTCTTTTGTCTTAAGAAGAATTAAAGGTTATCCGTGCTGTCAGTGTGAGAGGAGGAATCATTGTAGAATCATAGAATGGTTTGGGTTAGAAGGGACCTTAAAGACCATCCAGTTCCAACCCCCCTGCTATGGGAGACCTTCCACTAGACCAGGTTGCTCAGGGCCCCGTCCAGCCTGACCTTGAACGGTCCCAGGAATGAGGCAGCCACAGCTTCTCTGGGCAGCCTGTGCCAGGGCCTCAGCACCCTCACAGTAAAAAATGTCTTCCTAACATCTACTCTAAACCTGCTTTCTATCAGTTTGAAGCCATTCTTTCTTCTCCTATGACTATATGTCCTTGTAAAACATCTCTCTCCAGCTCTCTTGTAGCCCATTTAGGTACTGGAAGGAAATTCTGGGCTTGTCAGAAAAATGGGAGCAGCCTAACTGCTTCACTTACAAATCCTCTGCTTTGAGTGGTGTAGACAGCCAGTGTAAATGTGCTTGTGCAAATTCCAGCCTTTGCTTTGATCCATTTTCTGCAACTGGATTGTCAAACTAAGTAGTACTAGCTGCTGAAAGAGTTAGGCCAACATTTAGATGTGTTGGCATTGCAGTTTAGATTATAATAAGTAATTTTCCAGGGAAAGTCTGGCCAGCGTGTTCCATGTTGTCAGTTGGGTGAAAGAGCTGAAGGAAAGGCTGATGAGCTCCAGTAGATCTAAGTCCTGGTGGTCATCCCCTCTGGTGGGAGTTACCATCCTTAGAGCCAAGTTGCAAGAATGTCTACCTCAGCATTTGTTGCTGAGGAGTAGGAAAGTTATCCCAAATCCCTTTGGTGGCACTTTTAAGTTAAGTCAGCAGATGCTACACAGAAATGGTTTAGTACAGAGATATCTTCCTTTCTGCCAGCATCTCTGGGTGAACAGGAGCTTTTGGCAGAAGGGCTGCTTTAAACAGTCTCACGGGACACAGCAGTGTCACATGGCTGCCTTTGCATGTTAAGAGCATGTGGCCCTGTGCCCATCTCCAGAGCTCTTTTAAAAGGTTCTAGGCCAAGATCATAGTTCGCTTGTTATAACTCACATGTTGTGCTTGGAGGAACTGATTTGTGTTGAGTCCAACATCACAGATTCCTACGAAGGATAGATCCAAGTTGCCTGTGGCATGTATGTCAGATAGCCATGATAATAATGGGAAATAACAGCAGTCCCTCACCTTCTACCTTTTCTAAGCACTCACCGGTCATTAATGAATTAATAATCTGCACAGAATCCCTGGGAGGTGGCCAGCAGGTTGGTTCTTTGTTGGAGGGAGGTTGAGTGGAGATCTGACATCCTTGGACTCATCTTGTGATACCCTGGTCACTGTGTTTACACAGCACCACTCACAGGTAAGTGGTAAGTGGAATCTGAGCTCTTTCTATTGTAGGGACAGGTAGGAAATGGTTTTCTTTTTGATATCTCCCTGGAACCAGGATCTTTTAAAGCTTTTCAGAAAAGAGTGAGAGTGGAAGAAATGCTATTAGGTTTTAACAGAGGAGTGGAAAAATGGTTCTGGGGAATCTGGATCTCCTGCCTTGCACCTACAGTGCTGGTGTCTGCACTGAGGCCAGGTTTCCCAGCCCCAATTCTGTGCTTTCTTCAGCTGCTCTCTAAGAGAACAGAAATGATCTTGCCTCTCTATTTTGTTCAGAGGCACATCCTTCTGATGAAGCCTTCCAGAACAGTGGCATATTCCCATGAAAAGATTCTCTTTCAAGCCACTGACAAGTAACTTGCTGAAAAATTCATGACCAGTTCCTGTCAGAGACCTTCGCTTTCCCATGAGCATGGCCTGTGCCTGTCAGATGCCTTCAGGGGGGCAGAATCTGAAGAACAGGATCAGTCCCAGGTGACCAGGGATTTGTTTCAGCATAATTGTAGGCACCGAGAAATGAGGGAATTGAGGCACATTGTAATTATGCAATTGGCCAGAGTCCCCATGATAAGTCAGTTACAGAGCAGGAGAGAACATCCGATTCTTGGCATTTCCTCCTGTGCTCCTGCACAGGGAAAAGTCCTTCTGATTTTTGGATTTGATTTGGGCACTGAAGGCTGTTTGAAAGGTCTTAGCTCCCATTAAGAAATTATGGGGATATCAATAGTAGAATTAATTTTTTGAAAGAAATCAGCAGCTAAGAGATGTAGCTGAAGATCGGGGGATCAGGGGTCAGGGGCTGCAAACATACAGAGGGGATGTGATCAATGTACATAGCAGGAGAGTATTCAATAAGGAATGTGGCCAGGTGCACCTGCCCCTAGACATGTAGGCAAGTATTTAAATGTCAGAATATGAAGGTGAACATTTGCGGCAGTACACTAGGGCAAACGATGATTTTGCTGTCATTGTTTTCAACTGACAATGACTGCTGGAGTACAGGAGATGATTTGTACAATTTAATTCAGAATATAGATTTGATGTATTAGGTGCTGTGTGTACAGGGGGCAGAACCAGGGCATTCCAGTTGTGTTTCTTAGCTGGGGACCTTACAACTGCTGGTGGTGAATGCTGGGCTGCAAGAGGAGGAGTTTGGGCTCTCGAGGTGTGTGTCAGGGACAGGTGGTGGCATGTTCGTTAATTTATATCATTTTTGCATCCATAGATTTATTACAGCAATTTGGAATGGTAATTTGATCTCTGTGCATAGATTTCCTAATTTGTAAGCTCTTTGCAGACTGGTGCCTGTGCTCTGGCTGGCTCAGGTCAGCTGCGTTCAGCCTCTGGTGCCGTGAGTGAGCTCTGTGTGGCACAGGCTGTGTCTGTACAGTCTGCAGGGTCTGCCCTTAGTGCCTTTTCTCATTTAGGCTGAAAGGCTGAGATTTTCACCACTGGAAAACCCAGGATTCTGGCCCTTGCTCTACAGACAAGGGTGTGATTCGTCGAATAAAAATTTATTGATTACTCCAGAAATGCTTCGAGATTATTGGAATTAGGGATGGCTGTTACTGGCGTTTACCTGTATGGTGTCCAGGGATTTACTTAATTGTAGCTGGTGAAGGGCTTTATAAACCTGAGATAAATCACTTTGCAGATGCCCAAAATGTTAGCATTCTGTATAAATATTTTCTAGACAATGGAAGAAAAGTATTTTTAAAACAGGAAGTAATACAGGAATAAGATCTGTAAAATGTTGAATTTATTTAGGAGCTGTTGCAGGCTGAACAGAATCTGAAGATAATGAAATAGTAATAAACCATTATGTGATGGCCCACATTTTCCAGCAGAGGCTGATTCTGTGTGCACCATCCTGCGTCAACCCAAATTAGACACGCGGGTCCCAGGATGAGATGGAGAAATGTGCTCACTGGTACAGCAGGACTTCCATGTGCCTGGCATGCCCAGAAAATTATGCAGGGCTGCCCATTCTGAGCCACGGGCTTTGCCTTCACGCTTTCTGTCCTCCCAGGGTTCGTGCATTTATTAGCTGGCAGCTTGGCTGTGGCCCCTGTGGCAGGCAGCCTGGTTTTCGGCGTGCGGAGCCTGAGAGATGCCCTTGACTTCAGAGGGAGCAGAGGGAACGCAGCCCTTCTCATGGCTGGGCCAAGTGTGTCTGAGTCACAGAAAGGGCAAGCAGCCAGGGCTTTTCCTCACAAAGCCGAGGAAGCTGAATTCATTTAGTTCTTAAAGGAGTGTTTAGCTCGCAGATTGGAAGGGCCCACAGAAATCAGATACAACATTACTGGAGTCTATTTGGACACTTTGGTGGAAATTGAATAAGACTTGAAATGTGTTGAAGTCTTTGCACTTCCAGCTGTAATGACGATGCTGATAAGCAGAACTGAATTCAAGATAATAAAGGAGAGAGCTTTCTTCCCTCTACTGTTACCTGGTTTCTTTTGAATCTCTAGAAATGTCTGCACCTAGATTATTTCAAGTTTTGTTTTGTTTCCCTGTGGTATCATACCCTCTTTAATAAATAATTTGTGGTTCTTTGTGACAATTTTTCTTTACTCCTGGAAGGAGGAGATCCAATTTCGTATCCCTTTTGGCTTTGAGGTGTGTAGTTGCAAACAGCTTCTACCATGTCTCTTAACATTTTCTCCTGTTTACAGTTGTGCCTGCACCCTGGTAAAAGTTTACTCAGTGCAAGGTAAATATTTTCTCTCTTCTGGTACATTAAGGTTTTATTGTTTTATTTTGTTTCTTATGATAAATAATAGCTGTTTGAGCTGCAAGAAATTACTAATTTTGCAAAAAAACCCTTTCATCTCTTAAAATTGAGTGCATACTTTCATCCAGCTAAACGAACAGGATGGGTGGTCGCTGCCTTTTCCTAGAGTCTGGTTTTAAGTTTCCCTCTGAAATTTATCACAAGGGGGAAAAAACTCTGAATGTTTACAGTAGTAGATCCTTGGCTGGTTTTCCACTGTAGCTTTCTCCTAGGCCTGTATATCTCAGTGGTGGGCTAGATCTCTAATCTGCCAAGTAGTCCTAGCAAAGACTGGGGAGTAAGAGTAACTTTTTGTTGCTGTAACTTGTTTCATCCGGGACAGGGGCACTCTAATGGTGCATGCTGTTGACAAAAGTTCTGATGATGGTGCTGGCCTGGTATATCATGACATACAGTCCTGTAAAGAGAAGGCAGTGTGGGGTTTTTTTCTGATCTGGCCCAAGGAGACGGTATTGCATTACTGTCTGTGGCACTCTGAAATCACCTGGAGTCTCCCATTGTAATTAGGTGATAATTTGGTGTGTTAATCCACTGTCTTCCACTGGGACATGCACACTTCATTCTGTAAAGTGTCCCTTTCTGCATGTCTTTGCTGCCATTAGTGACCACCAGCAAGTGCTGAAGGCTGATGCTCTCTGAAGAACAGGGGCGATTATCCCTTGCGAGTACTCCGTGGGATTGTTTTCACGTTCCTTTCTCTGGCTTGTGACCCAGGCAGTGCTGGTGACTAGTAAGGTGTGCGAGGACATTCCAGGGAGTGTAGCTGATGGCTCCTTTTCTGTCTGAGCAAATGCACTTTGCGAGTTGTAAGACATCAGCTGGTAAATGGAATGGGACACTGGCTTTCCAGATTTGCTCTTCTTAGGTTTGCTGCTGAGGCATCTTGGTGTTGCTGTGAGCTGCTGTGTAGGACTTTGGCACCTCAGGGCTGGGCAGGGAAAAGCAGGCATCTGCCTAAGGCTGTAAATTAGAGAGGAGCTGACAAAATCAAGCCAGTAGCCGAGCACCTTCCTGTACACCAGGCTCTTTGAGTGGCTGATGGGACAAGGGCTGATGTAGGTCTCCAGCTCAGGAAGAGGCCGTGGGGCTGTGCTGTCCCCAGCTCCTGGCTGTGGCTGCCTCCAGCCTTGCCCTGCTTAGGAGAGGCAGCAGGATGATGAGTGGCCTTTTGGCTGGGGAGGGACCCATGTCTGGCCACATCCCTGCGGTGACCCTGACCCCACCCGCTGCTGCAGAGAAACCCCCGGGGTGAAGGTGCTTGTCCCTGAGCACTGCAGTGTGTGCTGGTGGCCTCAGATGTTCCCAGACTTGAGAGTCTGCAGAGCTGCTGCAGCTCAAGGTGCTCATCGTGTCTTTGGCTCCAAGAATTTCTTTAGAGGCCTCAGAGATAAATGCAGGGCCAGGAATTAATCTCACTGGGAATAGGTTCACTCAACAATGATTCTTAGATCATGGTTAGTCTTTGTGGCCTGTAATTTAGTGTGGCTTTTAATTGGTTTGGTGTGTTCTGTGGTCTTCCTTTTCTGTTATAGCTTTTTAATCAAAACCTCTTTTTTTAAGGCCTTGCAGAGACAAGTTTCTACGAAAATGATAATATTTCTTTATCAAATGTGTTTATTATTTCATGTTTGCAGGGTCCTGCTGCCAAGCAGTGGATGGTTCTGTCTGTCAGCTTCTGTCAAGCTAAAGGGATAATACCTCTGATTTTGTGAGGGTTTTTTTTTTTATCAACAGCTTCTGTTTGCCCACTGATCTCAGAACATTTTTTTAATTCTACATCTTCAGCATTTGGTGGCATTTCCCCCATCTAAGATTGCCTCTTATCATTGCAGCTGGCTCTACAAACCAGCTGGAATCAGACTCATCTTTGATTTAATGGCAGAGCAGCAAACGTAGCCATAGAATGGCTGGCAGCTTCTTGTGCACAGCCTGACTATTTAGAGTCTGCTGAGGTTTTACTGCGGAGATCCTTCTTTCCACAGGATCATCCTCAGGCACTGCATTCACTCTTGTTATTCACGTTCTGGAGAAACTGCATTGTGAAGGCATTCTGTTTCCTGTGTGTGTTTACCCCATTGCTCTGAGCTGAGCCTTGCTCTTTTTGCATTTCTCTCTATACTGTGCTCTGGACCACAGAGCCTGGATTTTCAGGCAGCCTCTCTGTGTGCCCTGGGATTTTTTAACCACATTCTTATTTGGTACAAATGCTCTCACTCTCAGGGGCTGTCACTCTCCCACGCTCCCTGGATGGTCCAGGTGTCTGTGCTGTTTGGGAGCATTTCCCTAGAGCCAGATCAGGCTCCCATCTCACCTGGAACAGTGCATGTCTGGGGCTGTCACCCATTTCACTGGGGAACCTCTGGTATCCCTTCAGGCACATACAGACATGGTGATGCACAGCTCTGTAACCAGATCATTTAATCTTTGCTTCATGATTTTGCCTAAACAATAGTACCTTTAGAGAGGTTCATTTTGTCTGAGATCAGACAATATATCAGCTGTTCTGGGTTGGGTTTTTTTTAGATGCTGACCCTGGCAACAGCGTCTAGCTCATTTCTCATAATTTTCTGCCACCTAGTAAAATTATTTTACCTCCAGTTTTCTTGTCTTTTCCTGCTTAAGGACGGATCAGTGCAAAGGCCCTGTTCTCACTTCTGTTGACCTGTTATTCCTAGCAATCCAGCATTTCCAGAGGTTTAGTATCCCCCCAGTACTTCCTGTTTTCTCAGCTCATTGGAGGTATTTTCTTGTTCTTTTTCTCTTCTTCACTTGCTATCCAGGTTGTTGACACTGTATTGCATGTACTGTGTGCTGACTAACAACATGATTGTTGTCAGGTTTCTGAAACTAACCTGGCTCTTTATTAGGTTCTTTAAAGTCTGATAGATGTGGCAAAATAAAGGAACCTGTTATCTACATTAACAGCAAGGGAGAGAGCCAAGTTCCTCACAGAACCAGAAAGAACACACAAAGACAGTGAGTAACTTGTCTGAGGTTATTTGTGAAGTCTGTGGCAGGTGTCCCATGTTTGTACCCTCAGCACATGGCTCTGCCCATCAATATGTTCTGCAAGGAACCAAAACAAGAGGCAGATCCCTGCTCCTCTCCCCTGGTGAAGACCAGCTGCAGGCACTGGTCTGTCCTGAGGCAGAGCTAAGGATGCTGTGAGCCTGGAGGCTGGTGGTGTATCCCATCTTCCCATTGCTTCTACTGTTAGTTCTGGAATGGGGTCTGGAAAGGAATGAGCCTGTGCTGTTCACTGTGGGTGTGCACATCTTGTAGCCAGGTACCCATTTGAGGAGCAGCAGATTTGCTGCTGTGTGTGTGCTTGTGGAAATGCTCTTTACAGTTCCAAAAATCCGCTGGAGTTTGTCCGTAGTGGGAGTGGGACAGATTGGGGCACAGCCCTGTTGAAGGTTCCAGCAGTGGTTCTGTATGAAGCAGGCATGGAGACCTCTCATCCTGTGTGTGCTCGCCAAGCTGGAGGGTCACGAGCCGTCTGTGCCTCGGTGCTGTCAGACACAGCTCGGGCACGGTGCCCTGCCACTGCAGCTGGGCTGCTCCTCGCTGGCTGTGCCACTGCCCTCACAAAGGCTCAGCAGGCTGTGTCCCTCCTGGGATCTGAGCCTGGGCGAGCTGTGCACCTCCAGACCCTTGGCCCTTGTTTGTATTGACTGAGGAATAAAGACTGGCAGAGGAGCTGTTAAGGTTTTCTAGGACACCTTCTCTCCTTGGGTGCTGCTTCTCTGATGTCCTCCCCATTTCTCAGCCTGCTTTTCTTCTCATAGAACATATAACAATGTAGCTATCATTTTGTGCCTCATAAAATCCTCAATTAAAGTACTTCGGTTTTCTTTAAAGCCTGAAGTTGTAAATAGGAAGTAGAGGTGTCAGATAGTAGTAGACTTCAGCCAGCAGCAGAGTAAATGTTGATGGACTGTTTTAAGAACAAGTTTCTTTGCAAAGCTTTTATGCCATAGATTTGATGTGTGTGTGGCACAAGGAATCTATTTTGGGTCCTGTTGTTGTCCTCTTTCCTTGCTCTTTTGTTTACTTGTTTTTGTGCATTTTGATGGTTTCTTATTTTTGGTGCCTTCTTTGACCTGATACAAGATTGCATTCGTGTCAGCTGCTGCTCTGGGAATCGGTACTTTTGCAGGAATTTGCAGTAGGATCTAAGGCTGCTTTAGAAGCACTCACTGAGCAATGAAGGTAGTTCCCTTTTACAGGATCTGTTGCAGATGGCTTCACACATTTTGGACAGTGATCTTGAGATGAGGGTACCCTGATGTGTTGGGAATGGAAATGTCTTGGCTCTTGTCTGCTTATTTAAAAAACTTTGTGTCCTTTTGCACCAGTGACTTGCAAAAGTGCTCCCACGTTCTGCAGACAAGGCATCTGTGGTTGTATGGAGAAGTTCAGTGGTTTGTCCTAGCAAAAATTTGCAGGAAACAGGAATGAATCCCAGAGGTGTGAATACCTGCCAGTTGCTCTAACTAGGATTTGTAGCATGTGTGATTTCCAAAACCAAAACAGTCCCTGCTGGCTCAAGTATTCTCCCATACGGGGACTGAGGCTGGGGTATCCTGGATGCCACCACCTTTGGGGGCTTTTTGTCCCATTCCAAGCCCTGTGTCCTTACCTTGGTGGCTGCAGACTCTATGCAGGAGGCTATGGAAAAGTGAAGAGGAATTGTGAGTAGATCCCCAAACACCTTTATTTTTTCATTTAGGTCATAAGAGGACGGTGAACTGTTTTCCTGTTGTAATGTGAAGTCAGGCAAGAAGGAACCTCCAGTGCTCCACTACTCTGGAGCAGAAGATTATTTTTTGAGCAATGAAGCGTTAAATGCTGAATCCCTGTTTAAGCAGTTTAAAAATATCATACCATTGTGGTAGCTGAGAAAACAACAGATTTTGTGTGTGGATCTTGTTTTGCTTTCCGCACATAGGTGTCATTTCTTCCCTGACCTATTTAAGAATTGCATTTGTACATTTGTTCTCCTAATCTTCCCATCCTGCTGCTCTGAAGCCAAGGTCTTGCTGGCAAGTAGAAATAAATAAGTGCATGCAGCAACTGCTCCATTTCCCCCCTCTGCCTGCTCCAGATCCATAATACCCCCAAGGTAGATAGGCCATTACGCACGCTAAGATCACTAACATAGCAGGTGAATATTAGATATATGAAGTTAGTCAGCTGTAAATAAAAGGCCTGGCAAAGAATAAAAGGCAAAACGTTGTCCCTGAGGAAGTAAATGGGGATATGATGCCTTCCTGCCCTAGTGCCCTAAAGAGTTGATGCAGGATCTGGACCATATTCACCTCCCAGGTGAAAGGCATGTGGCAGCCTGGGCTTTGCCCTTTCCTTCCTTGGAGGAAGGAGCTGTGTCCTTCCAAGCATACCATAAGGCCTTGAGAAGATTGGTACAGTAAATATTCTCGTGTGGTGGTGGTCTCTGTCTCTGCTTGTGCGATTGGGAGGTTTCAAGTCCATCCCATGTTCTCCTTATTAGCGGTCTTTATCCAGCCCCAGTGGCTATATCCAGAGGACTCCCTGTTCTTTATTTTTGCTTCTTGCAGTGTGATTTGTCTCCCAGCTCTCCCTGGCAGTCCTGGGGTGGCCTTGAGTTAAGTCTTTTACATGTCAGATGCATCCTCTGACAACAGGGGTTTAATGTTGTTTACTACAGCAGGTTTCTCAGCTAAGGATTGCAAAGGCAAAATGAGCTAAAAGGTGACTGGAAGGTGCTAGAAATGGCAACTGTCTGTAAGTTTCAATTACTGCATTGTATCACTGCTTCCTTGTCTCTTCCAGAGTTCTGTGGTGATTGTGTTGGTTTGGCCTGCATGTGTCTCCTGAGCCATGGGCCCGTGGTTTATCAACCCATGTAGTTGTAGTCAGGACAGGGTTCCTTCCCTCTTGTTGCCTTCCGGGAGAGCTGCACGTCTTGAGGCAAAACCAGCTCTTGCCCTGCCTGTGGGGACCATTGCAGGGAAGAGGGCCATGGCTGTTTGTCTGGCGAGCACTGTTTGTGTGGGCTGGGGTGGTGCTAGGCTGGGGTTCAACGGGTCATGTTTATCATGGCACACCTTCTGTGAGTGTGTCAAGCAGAGAATAAACTGTGGAAAAGCAGAGAAAGCAGCAACACCTGCAGAGAAACCAGAGAAACTGGTCCTTTATTCTTTTTTACCCTTCCTTGTTCTTCCAAATGTTGGTTTGTTTTTTTTTTAATGTAAACAAAATGAAAAACATAATAGGCAAGATGCCAAATAGTTTATTAAGAGCAGCCTTAGTGCACCAGCTGGAGCTCAGTAGGAGTTCAGGGTGCCCAAAAATATGAACTCGAGGACTTTTTTATTTGTCTAATTTTTATTATGGAAGTCCAAGCAAGAAGAGGTTCCTTTGATACGATTTACAAGGTAAGAGAGATAATAGTGATGGGATCTGCCAAACCCTGTGACTGCTTTGCCCTGATTGCTGGTTTTTACCCTGGGTGTAGATGTGGATCAAAACTCTGCTTGAGAGTGGCCAAATTCAGGCTCCTGTGCTTCTGGTTTGTAGTGCCGCTGGTTTGTTTGTCAGCCTTTTCTGTGCTGCGACAGGACAGACTCTGTGAATAGGACATGAGGTGACTGCCTTGGGATGCTCCAAGTCTATCAGATCCTCAGGTGACTGCCTTGGGATGCTCTGGGTCCATTTTAAGATGGTTTAGTGAGGTTGGTGGGTGAATGTCGCTCTGCTGAGAGTGTAGAGAGAGCCCATCATGTGGTCCTGTGCACGGAAGTTGGAGACAAGCCCTACACCCAAATGGATGCACACCAGAGAGGTGGGAAAGTGGGGAAGAGCAGACAGGAGGTAGGAGAACATGGTAGAGAGACTGGGAAGCTGTCAAAGGCCAGCAGAAGAACTGGCAGTTCAACCTGCACATCCTGAAGCTGTGTTGACAGAAGAAAGCAGAGTCTTCCTGACAGCATGAAGTGATGACATGGCCCTTATGTGGTTCCAGATACATCGGTGTAAGGGAGCTTTGTATCTTCTGCAGCAAGGGACACACAGGATGTGTAAAAGAAGACATTTGCATTGGTGCAATACCACAGCATGATTTTTCCTGGGCATTTCTCACCATAGCTGGAGCACGTAGAGTAGCCTCCTACCTCACCAGGCTAATGTAGATTCACCTTCAGCATGCCTTTCCCAGAGAAGAGGAGAGAAGGAGTGAAATTTTTGTGCTGAGTTGCAACAGCTGGGATCTTTGAACGCAACAGGAGTCTGCTTCCCACCATATTAATTGTATGAGTATTGTTCTAACCCTGGCAGATCAATAATGCAAGGTGCAGTTGCACTCTTAACTGTTCCAGGAGCAGGTCTGGGTTTGGGTTTTCTGGACCACTTTGGGGCTTTGACTGGTCAGCTAAGTGAGCCACAAGTGTTCAGCTTGGACCTGCCAAAGATCCAGCAACTGTTACAGAGCCTTTCAGTGCCGAGGGATTGCTGCCCGTCAGGTTGTTTGGAGTCAGACTGGTCCATTTTAACTGTCAGTAGCTTGCACTAAGGGCTGGCATCTCATACCTGATCTTGGACAGTGCTTCAGTATTAACTCCGAGTGGCTAACTCAAATTAGAACTCAAACCGTTTTTCTTGGCTGTTTTTAATCTGAATTAAGGTAATGAAATTTTTATTGTGGCAGTCAGAATGTTGGTGTCTCCATTGAGTAGCTTTTCTTTGTTTACATTTGAGTCCTCCTAGAAAACAAAAGTGAACCTGAGGCCTAAGCTCTGAACTACCAAAAATAAGGTCCATATGGAGAATGATTTCAGTCTATCTTCAATGGTTTAAATCCACATTTCATTTCACACAGGCTCTTTCATGTGTAGACAAGGGCAAGGGATGCAGTCCTGTGGAATGTGGGATATTTGAGAGGCACAGTTGATTTTGAGACATCTTTTCCAGCTTTGTGGAGCCCTTCAGCTGTGTAAATAAAAAGCAAAACAGGGAGTGGGGGGTTTTTTGTTTTCTTCTTGCATATAAATGCCTTTTCTAGGTACTTTTTCATGGTTTCTTATCTCTCCCAGAGAAGTGTTTCCCATTACAGTAAAAGGAAAAAGGAAAAAAAGGGCTGTGGTATCCTTCACTTTTTCTCCTTTAGTTGCTTCTGGAGTGTCCATTGCTCTGTCAGTCTTGGCATGTCTCCAGATTCAGTAGCTTAGAGCACAACCTTTTTGTTTCAAACTATGATTCAAAAACACATGACAAAAATACCCATGTAGCTGTCTGGGTTTTCGGTATGAGTGGGTGGAGGTGCTGGTGGCTTTTCCCAAAGCAATCAGGAGGGTGGAAGCTCTCCCCTTGCTCTCTCTGGGTGGCAGAAGTGTCCTTGTGATCCAGCTGGCTTTTCTGCATCATCAGGGTATGTCCATACCTTTGTCATATAAAGTAAAGTCACTTTTCCTTTTAAAAGAGTCACTGTTTCACAGGCCAGCCTCTGATGCTGCAATGCTGTGAGGTGCTCACTTCATGTAACCTGGAGGAATGTACTTCCTTTCCTTGCTCTGCTGTGTGAGGTGCAGTTACTGAATGCCTGGACAAGGTTTAATGGGAAAAGCTGTTTCCCTGCCCCACACCCTCTGTACACACACATCTTCCCCTCCCAGGTCATGTAACCATCCCAAAGCTCAAGTGGTTAGTAAGTGGCCAGGATCCCAGTGGGAGCACAGTTTGAAGGGATTGCTTTTGTTTTGATGTGATCAAAAAACACCCACAAAGAAAATACATTGGGCCAAGGGTGTTCTCCATCAGGGTGGAGAGGAACTCTCTGGTTTTTCTTTCACAGTGTCCTGCAGCTATGCTGAAGCCTCAGCATCCTTGTTCATGTTATCTCATGTTAAGCACTGGTTGAGCACAGCCCTTAATATACACCTAACTTTTAACGTTGGGGCTTTACTATGCAAAAGTAATTCCACGTTTTGCTTTTTTTGGGCCACAGCGTCAACAGCCACAGCTTTGTACAGAGGGGGAGAGTGAGAAAACCTGGGCAAGTCCCAATGCTAGTTGCACTTGGAAAAGTGAACCTGTGTGAGGAGCCATGAAACCTCTGTAGTGGGAGCAGGTATGGGGTGCTGGGAGTCTGCAGAGCAGCAGTTTCATGGTGTGGGAAGAGGCCTGTAAAGTGGGTGGGCTGAGGGGTGTTGGGAGATGAAAGCCAGATGCATTTTGTAAAGTGTTGCCTGTGGTTCCGTTGGCAGTTTTCAGGGAAAGAGCTGAAGAGTTGAGGAGAGAATTGTAGTTAGATAGGTAGGTCATGTGTGTGAAGAGGGGAGATGGATCCTTGAAAGCCATGAACTGAGAAATGCTGTCGAATGCTAATTAAGCAAGGGGGGAAATATATTTTCAGGTTATTTCCATCAGTTGTGACAAGCTCCACTGTTTCAGTCCATTCCCAGCTCTTAGCAATTTAACTGGGTAATTCAAGGTCCAGACAAAGGACATAATAATTTAAATTTGAAGAAATGTGTAGTCAAAACTGCTAAATTCACAGCTACTGCGTGCATATACCTTCTGTATTCATTGACAATCTTTATTCATTATTGCTGCAAGTGTACTGTCAAGAAGGAATTTTAAACCAATCTTAGTAAGTCACTATGTGAAACTCTTAATGCTGCAATTACTAACAGAAGTTTGTTTATCCCATCTCAGAATGGGTGTTTCCATTCCAAGTACTTGTGACCAAGGTAGTTTTACTTGGATACAATCTGAATTCCAAATATCCCCTCCACACAGAGAGCTTCTTATGAACAGCTAGTTCAGAGGCCAAAAGTTACTTGTAGCAAGTACAGAGGATAACTTCGGAATAAGTGAATATATTGGAGGAAGTCATAAGCTGCTTACAGGGTGTTTGCAAACAGGAACAGAGAGTACATTCATCAAAGAAATTACTCGGTTTGAATAATTTGTTCAGCTCAGAGCGTGTTTACCTGGCTGTGAGGGGAATGGGGAAGTTTAATTGGCAAATGTTGGTATTGTGCTTTGAGACAGTTGTATGAAAGGCAGTATGAAAGGGAAGCGTTCTTGTTGTTTCTAGGGTTGTAATTTCTTCTGTAGTTTGTGTGAATGCAGCCTTTTCTTCAGGGTTGTATAAAGAAGGGAAGCAGTGGTTGTTTTGCAACACGTGCATGTGGGGGAAGTCCTAGGAAAGATGTCTTCACTCGGAAGAGCACCCTGGCTGTGTGTGCCCTGCCTGCAGAGCCAGCCCCACACACCTGCCCACGGTCTGCAGGCACCCGAGGGTGGAAGCAGCTGAGCACAGACTGCCCTGGGGGTGGTACGGACCCTGAGTGCACAGACAGAGTTGTCTCTACTTCAGCTGATGCTGAATATGGCCCGTTTTTTATCAAAAACGCCTCAGTATTGTATTTTAACTTAAACCAAGTTTTGCAGAGAAGACACTAAACGTCTTTCACAAAAGTAGTGAAATCATGACTGTATCTGTTCTGTCCAACTCAACATTTGCTCTTTAAAGGAGCTGTAAGAAAACTGCAAGTGAACATGCAGATGCAGAAGAGCAAATACAGGTCTGAACTGGGCTGGGAAGTACTCTGTAAATACCTTAACAGAGTGTTTCAGTACTCAATATCTAGAGAGAATCCTTCTCAGTTACATCACCATTGATTTTTTGAAATGGATGAGTGTCACTGGGAGCAAAATTTGGCCCATACAACTAAGTAATAAATATCTTTTTGCAGGAAGTATATTTATAAACAAAGAGTGAGCCTTGGGTCTTCAAGTTACATTTGCAAAGCTACTGCCTGAAAATTGGCATGATTCCTTCCAGTCAAGGGATCTTGGAGACAGTTTTGCTGCATCACAAGCTGCAATAGCCTCTCTGAGGCTTTGAAAATGAACACCAGTGTCTCTGCAAACAGGATACTATTTGTGAGTTTTAATTGGAACCAGTCATGTCTGAATGCTGTAGACTTTGAAATAGCAGGGCTAACCTAAGAAAGCTATTCAAGATCTATCCACAGTGTTCCCCAGATACACAGGGCTGAAGAGCTTACTGAGATCAAGGCCCAGCATGAGATTCTGCTCTGAACTTGAACTGAATTGAACAAATCTTTTGTGTGTATATATTGTTTTGAAAACATTTGGGTGCTTCAGATATCTTCCTTCCGCTCCTCCCTAGCTTGGCAAGAACTGGATGTAAAAATATTACAAGACAGGCTTTTGCAAAGAGGGAATTGAGTCACAGAGAAGCTGAATGCCATATATTTAAAGTCAATGTTTGTCTTCTCACTTAACAAAACTGGTGATTGGAAGACGTGAGGAGGAAGGAAAGGGATGTTGGATCATCTTCTATAACCCTGTAAATAGTTATATAGAAGCAACTGACCTGGCTGAGAATTTAATTTTAGCTTTTGCCTCTTGGCTGGGAAAGCTCCAGCCAACACACTCAAGTACACTGTTGTATTTTGGTACGACAGTCTGTCTCTTTAAATGCTTCCCTAAAGCAAGTGGCAGTGACAAGAATTTTCTCTGGAAGTAGGTAGATGTTGGTCACCTGTCCTCTTTGTTGCACAAGTGTGATTATCTTACAAATTTCTTTTAAGAGAGTTACCAGCACTGCCTTGGTTGCACGAATGGGGTCCTTGAGGACTGAGATGAGGAAAATCCTGTTGGTTGTGCACTCCATTCTCTTGGTGAGCACCAGATGGCCTCTCCAGAAGCTGTCCCTGCTGACAGCCTGGGTGGCTCTCATGGCCCCGGTGGGATATGGTCAAGTGCTCTGGTAACTGTGTTGTTTCAGCCTACAAACCAACCAAAACAAACCAGCACAAACCTACTACAAAAACACACCCCAAAACCCCAAAACAGTGGAGAAAAAGCCTAAAGAAAAAAGAGAAAGAACACCAGAATTCAGTGGACTGAATATATGGATACTCCATAATGATTTCCAGTAGACAGAAAGGGGGTTTTGATGGAGTTGCCCTATGCAGAACTAGACGAGCAGGACGAAGGACTTGATATTATGACAGGAAAACCTGGACCCAGAATGGAGTATAATTTGAGCTATCTGCTAATGACATTTCTGTGCAATGTAAACCTGAGAAATTCCTCAGCTGAATATGTCTTATTGTCCTTCCTTTCTTTCCAGGTTTTCTCTAAGTTTGGGTTGGAGTAAATCAGTACAAAACACTTAAAAGATGAAGTCTTATGTGATAGTGAATGTTCTTTTGTCATGATGCAGTGGTACATGGAAAATCTCTAAAGTAGAATGAATGGAAGAGCAGATTGATTCCTCTAATCAGGAAAACCATAAATTTTAAGTCTCTTGGTGTGTATTGCCTTGTGGTTTGCTTTAGTCTTGATTTAAACCAGCTTTAGAAAGTTAATATCGACTGTTAAACCTTCTAGGCTATCTTCCCCCCCTGCTTTTTTTTTTTTTTTCCTGGTTTAGAAGTGAATAAAAGAGCTTTGTACAGTTCTTGAAACTGAGCCTGAAACAGCTCTGAACAAAATATAGTGTTCCTTTCAAAATCTTGGAAATAATTACATCATAGGCAAATTGGGCCAGAAACCATTAATAGTATTCTTTGTGGGATGAAATCCCATGGGAGGACCTATTTCAGCAGACTGGCATTGTTTACAAATAGATGCAGTGACAGATACAGTTGTCCCATTCTGAGGGACAACTGAAACTGTGGCCTATAATGGACTTCTCAGAATAACTGCCTTGCTTTTGATAACAAGCTGAAAATGTGCCTTGGTGCTCCTGTGGTCAGCTTCACGCTGACCATCCTGGCAGTGAAGGCTGTATTTGGCACTGGAAAACTATTTGTAGGTGGGTTAAACAGAAAATAAAAGCCTCTCTTGCATAAGCTCCTGGTCTTTGAGAATTGCTGGAGGAACAGGGAGCTGTGTGCAGATGTCTCTGCTGGGCTTCATAAGCTGGGAACTGTCCACAGAAACCTGGGCATCAAGGGCTTTCCCTTCACCAGGATAATGAACACAGCATGTGTGGATCTCCCTGTTACCTCACAGTGGTTTTCATTACTGGCTACCCCCCCCACCTTCCTTACTAGAAAACCTTCTGCATTTCAGGATGGAAATCACAAACATTAGTAATATGAACTGTTTGACCTCAATCTACAAAAGCATTTAGTTCTCTAGGTAAGTAGGCTAGTCGGTACTTGCAAACTAAACTGGCACAAGCTGCAGTCTGGGCACAGTTACAGCTGTTCCTGGGTGGTACAAAGCACATTAGTGCCTGTGTACCTGCTTCTGCAGGAGGGTGAGCTGTGTTCCTCCATCACCAGAGCCCATCTTTACCTGGACTGTGGGGCTGTGTGGGCAGAGCTTTCTCTTGGGAACCAGACACATGCTGGGGAGCGTGGTTTTCTCTGAAGGATCACTTCTGCTCTCCCAGGTGGTGTCCAAATGACAAACACATCTTTCTCTCTGACAGCTGCCTCCAAAACATGACTCCATTAGTTACAAGTGTGTGATCTTATCCATGCTTTTAGGCCTGAAGGCAAAGCTCTAGAGAATAACACCTGGTCAGTGGCTTCCTGTGGTTCAGTGTTACCTGCAGTTTCAGGTGGAGGTGAGCAAACCCATGGTGCAGGGGAAGCCTGGCAGTTCACACAGGGTGAGCCTATGAGTAGACATCCTCTTCGGATGGTGAACACCACATTGATCTACCAGCAGAGCAATTGTTTGAGCTCTCCCTAATTTGCTGCAGGGAAAAGATGCTGGAAAAGGTCAGGTCACTGGGGGGTCAGTAGCAGCTTCAAGTGTGTGTTTGTGAATCAGGATCTCCAGGATCCCTGCTCCATGCTGTCTGTGCTAGGGAGAGGACTGGGACCAGCTGTTTGATAGAGTTTTCAGCTGTGTGACCTTGGGATGGGTCTGTCAGATCCCATGGAGATCCAGATGTTCGGGGTCGGATGCAAACTAGAAATGTGATGGTATATTTCATTTATTGTTCTTTTCACTGGACTGGTGCTTTGAATCTCAAAACTGGCGTTTTGGGATTTAATTTAGATGAAATTAAATATGTAAGTCAAATAGTTTAAAAAAGTCTAAAGTGAACATCTCTAGATGTGTCAGTTGATCCTTTAGCTTTAACTTGTAAGGTAATGTCAGTTAAAGCAATGTGGATTTCATTATTTCCTATTAATGTACCAGCCATAAATCTGGCAAAATTACAGTTATATCAAAATAAATGTGATTGCTGAAAATGTTAATCTCCATTCTAATAAAAAACCCTAAACAACCCAAGACCAACCATGCAACCCCGAAAACCCTCAACCATGGCAGCTTTACCTGACCAAAGGAAGAGCAGCGCTGCTGTTACCACTGGAGCTTCAGGACCTCTCTCTGTGTGACAGTCACCATGTTTGGCTGATATTCTGAAAAAAACCCTACAGCTTCCCTAGCTGAAAAACAAGTTGCTTCCCGTTAAAGTTAAGAGACTAGCCGAGGAGTGCAGTAGCTTGTGCTACCTGTGAATCAGCACCAGGAGAGATCCAGAACACATTCACAGTGATGTGCATGTGCCTTCTCTAAAAGAAGCCGCATTGGTTTTAGGGGATGGAAGACAAGGTGCCTGTAGAATCATAACCTTTAAAAAATGCAGTATAGCCCACATCACTTCTGATCTGTCTGAAATTGTACTCTATTTTTGGGTCTTAAACCAGTTAATTTTATTAATAAATAAAACCCATATTTCCTCAACAAGCTACCCATATTCCCTCAACAAGCACCTTGTTTCTTACATCATAAAAAATGGTTGACTACAATGCCAGGTAGTTTCAGTAAATCATTTAGCTTTTACTTCGGAAGTCTTTTTTAGAGGAAAATTTGGATTGTAAACTACGGAGAAATAGTCATAAATAAAAACTTCAAAAACATGTACCAGGGATAAAGAAAAAGCTGTATTTTAACAGTAATACATTGTTTTTTAGGAATTGGCTGCTGAATTTATTTACAGCGACCAGCAGCAAGCTTATTCAGAGCAAACTTCTAACAGAAAGATTTTCTTATGCCACCAGAAAGCTTTTCCTGCCCAGGCCACCAGCCTTGGCATCCTCCCTTGACAGGCATGTTTTTGTGTTGTGCTTTGCAGGAGGCTGTGAGGGCTGCTGAAGATGTCCGATAGTCTGGATATTGAAGAGAAACCTCCAGCTCCACCGTTGAGAATGAACAGCAACAATCGCGACTCTTCAGCACTAAACCACAGCTCCAAACCGCTTCCCATGGCCCCTGAGGAGAAGAACAAGAAAGCCAGGCTGCGCTCCATCTTTCCAGGAGGAGGGGATAAAAGTAAAGTATCAGCAGTGCAGATGGGTGGCTCCTTCTCTGGGCTTTCTGGTTGACATTGGTTTTCATGTTTGCTTTCTGCCACTGTTTTCTTTCTGTTCCAGTGCAGGCCATGGTACCAAAGCCTTCTGTTCCAATTACTCTAGAAACACATTTCAAAAGAGGAGGAGGTGTTCAGTCAGTTACTTTCTTGTCTATGAAAAGACACTAAAATGTGCACACATTGTGCAACTTGCCTTTTAAAAATAACTTTATAGTTAAGCTGGGGAATCCTTTCCTTTGGATTTTGCTTTGCATTAGCAGTAAATACAGAGATGAGGTTGTGTACTTGGGAAAATACATTCGCAGGAGTGAGAGGGCAATATGCCTGACACTTTGGGGTTTTTTAATGCACTTATATTCCAGGAACAGGAACAAGGCTCTTCTTTCTTGTTCCTTTTGCAGTGAAAGTGGACGCAGAATGGCTTGGTTTAAAACCTGCTAGGTGTGGATACAGCAAGAGAGTCTTTCAAACATGCAGCAAACATCATTTAAGTTGCTTTTCAGTCACATTCTTTGAAGTGCATTTGTGGAAAGGAGTGTGTTTTGAGTTAGCATATTTACAGGTTTAAGGGAAGGGATCTTCTTTATTTCTAGTGCTATGGGAACTGATGGGCTGCACCTGCAAGGCTGATGTCACTGCAAGGCCACTCTTGATTATCTTTGAAACATTGGGGTCACTGGGGGATGTTCCTGGTGATGGAAACAAAGACAAATGTCACATCTGTCTTTAAGAAGGAGGATCTGGGGCAGTGCAAGTTGGCCAGTCTCACCTTGGTCCTTGGGAAGGTGGTGGAGAAAATCCTCCTGGAAACCATTTCCATGCAAACAAAGAATAAGAATGTGGTCAGGAATAGTCAGCATGGATTTGTGGAGGGGAATTCATGCTGAACTGTAGTGACAGCCTTTTACCTTGAGGTGACAGGCTTGGTGGTGAAGGGAGAGCAGTGGTTGTTACTTGTGCTTTAGTAAGGTGTTCAGCAGAGCTTCCCACAGTATCCTCACAGACAGACTGATGAAGTACTGTATAGGTAGACTGAAAACTGGCTGAAATGCTGGGCTCAGAGGTTGTGGTCAGCAGCATGAAGTCCAGCTGGATTTCAAGAGTGATTCTGTCTTCAATGTCCATCACTGTCCTTCCAAGGAGAGCTCAGAACTATGGAACTGCAGTCATTCCTTTGGAGCTCCAGCTTACCTGGGCTGCTTGGCTGCCCCATTCATGAAGCTTCATGAGGTTGTGTGGAGCAGCTGGAGATAGTCTGGCGTTCAAAACTCCTCACAGGCAGTAGAAGGCACACTGGCAGCCCCATTCCTCCCCTCAGCCATGGGCAATCCTGGTGACTTCTCTGATGGGAAGGCTGTAACTGGATGGGCCCATTTCTCAGGCAGACCTGGCGAGTTCACTCTGCAGATTGTTCCCCCAAATGTCCCCTTCTGGGAACAAAAGTAATTTTCAATGGATTCTTTTTAAAGGCCAAAAGGAAATTCTCTGCAGGCTTGCTTAATTCCTGGAAAGACTTGGGTCACTTCTTCCCCTAAGTGCTGGCAGGTTGGTATTATGCCTCTTGGAGGAAGAATTTCTTAAGTAGGAGATGCTGTGTGAAATGCATGCAGAAATGGGGAGACCCAGAAACAACCCCTCCTGGAAATGATCAGTGACATTAAAAATGTAATTAACTACCAGTCAGAGCAATATTAGGGAACATACAAGTGTCATGATTTTAAATGTGACCGTGAGGAAAAGTCAGGTAAGATTTATAGCTTAATTTTGTTGGGTAAAATAATAAATGGAGGAAGTTTAGCTTGACTGGCCAAGTCCCTTGAGGTGGTTTCACTGTAGAGTTGGTTTGTGGGTCAGGGTATCAGCTGGCCTGTGTGTGCTTCACAGACTCTGTGACACATTTTTGAGACTCCAGCTTATAAAACAGAAGGTGATTGATACGTCTGCTCTCATCTAGTGCAGTGCTTTGCAGTATCACAATGTTAAATCCATAGTTCATCACTGGTGCAAGTAAATAGAATGTGAAGGAAACACCATGGCAGGGTTATTCTGCCTGAACCTGCAGGAACTTTGTTGTCTTTCATTTGCTCACCAGACAGGAGGGATGTGAGGATGGATATGGTACATTGTGTTCTCTCCAAGGCTGTGGTGTGTGCCAGGACTGCTGTGCCTGGGCACCAGGAATCTTTTGCAGTCCCTCCCCTGCTGGAGTGCAGCATTTTCAGTTTGAGTTTTAGCACTTGTGTTTAAAACCTTGTTTTGGCAAGCCCCTGATGGCTCTGTGGAGCCCTTCTGTGCATCTACAGTTGAAATAAACCATTTAGGCAGTAGTGTCCTGCCCCTTCCCATAGCACCTGACCTTGTATTCCATGTATAGCTCCTCTCACTCCTGTCTCTGGGCTAAGGTACCCCGATTCCTGAGGGCAGGAAGCCAAGGCAGACAACTGAAATAAGTTTCCAGTGTCTTGCAGGCAATCTGTGTGGAACAAGGAGCTGAGCCTGTTCTGCTGAAGCTGTGAAATTGACCTTCCTACCTCAGAGATAATCATGGTGATGGGAGCCAGAGTGGAGTCACAGCACTCGTGCTTCATTCTGCAGAGGTGTCACCTCAGCAGAAATGACTTGGTTCTTCCAGTTGTTTGATACAGGCTTGTTCTTTCATTAAACCACCTGTGATGGCTGTAAAATAAATTCACACTGTGTGTGCACTGGGGCTCCATGAAGGTACTGTAGAGCATTCGGCCTAAGGAAATCAGGGGGAGGCCAACCTGCACAGCTCAGATGCCCCTTTCAGAGGTCCATCCGTATTAAGTTCCTGGGTGAATGATGCCACTTCCATCGAAGCTGCTTTTAGACTTGGCTGCAGAGGGGAGCAGAGTCTGGCCTTTAGGCATCTGGTCACCTCCTGTACAGAAAAACAAGAAAAGAGGAAAGGAGAAAAACCCAGCAGAGTAAAGATCAATGGAGGAAGTAAAAAGGACAAGGCTGCTGGAGAAGCAGAGCAGGAAGGAAGATGGGAGGACAAGTGTGAGTGGCAGTGGAAGGGAGAGGGAATGGAGGAAAGAACAAAGTGAATTGAAGAGGAGGCAAGCAAACAGGAGGGTGTAAGCAGGAGGTGAAACCCTTCCTCTGTCTCTGAGAAAAGCTGCCACTTAGCTGAGTCACATTTTTCTCCCAAACAACTGCTCTTTTAACATGATGATGGTGATACAGACTGTGGAAGACAGAACAATGTTTCCTTGTTCTATTTTAATCTGTCATAGGTGCTGAGGTGGTGTGGAGGCCCTCATGGCCAGCTCTGTGCAGCAGTAGTGTATTGTGAGGGGCATTTACAAGAAAATCAAGTAGGAATTTCAGTACAAACCCCTTGCATCCAGTCAGTCAGGTGCTTCAAAGAAGTCATACCTTTTCATATCATTTTGCCAGCTTGTGTGAAATAGAAATTATTTGATTTGCAGGGCCCAGACAGGAGTGTCAAAATTTTTAGACTGGGGAGAGGTGAGGGTGTGGTAAAGATATGTTTAATTCTGTATTTCATTTGTAGTGTATCAGCATTTGGACCATAGGTGTTATATCACAGTCTGGTAGGCACAGCTCCATGAAGCAAATGAGCCAGATCTTGGGGAATGAGCCAGAACACTTGTCCTCCAGCAGGAGAGTCCTAGAATGGACAAGTACTGCTTTTGATGGAACATTTTATATAATCCCTTATTTCACTGCTAGATTTGACTGCTGCTTTGAACTGAATTTGATAATCCTTTAAATCTAATTTTCACTGCATTTGCTTGCAAATGATGAGGTAGAAGAAGCCAGTTTTGTTATCTACACACAGATGACATCTTCTAACTGATGATTCTAGCTGCCAACATCTGTCCTGAAAATTAAACAACATCATCTTAGTGATAAAAGAAGGGGAAAACCTTTGCATTTGTATTTGATATATTGTTGCCATCTTTACTGAATGCTAAATGAAAATATTTCATCAATGAACATTGTGTAGGGGTGTGCTGCACAGACAAAAGATGACAATTATTTAATGAGGATAAATGCAGCAATGCAGAGAAAGGATTGGAAGCATTCAAAATAGATTGTAAGTACAAAGAGCAGCTAAAGGAGGCTCTAAGGTAGAATAAGAAATATGCAAATAGAGGCCTCGTGGAGTTACTGGCTGAGGAAAGACAGACCTGGACTGGAAGGGCTGCTGGTACCTAGTGAGTCCAGCCTTGGAGGAGACCCCTAAGTGAACCTATGGAGCTGGCAAACATCATATTAAAACACTGCAGGAAAGTGAAGACAGCTTCCCTCAGCCTTTATTCCACTCATTCTTTATCAGGGTCAATAAAACTGGGCTGAAGTGACATTTGTCAGCAGTCAGAAGCACAGGAGATGGATGACCACAAGGGATGTTATTTTCAAAAGGTTGTAAAGAGGGAGGGAGATGAGAAGCATATGCAGGTTGACTGACTTCCAAGTCTGCCTGCTTAAGTAAGATGCTCCACACTCTGGGGAAACTCGTGGAGTGATTTAAAAAGAAAAAAATTCTGGAGACTAATAAAGCCTGCATTTTATGATTATATGTCTTAGTTAATTGAGAGCTCAAATGAAGCTTTTCCAAAGACATTTATGGGATTCTGTTGCTGGGCAGATTCTGTGTTTTCTAAAACTGAGCTGCTGTTTCAGCCTTTTAGTTGGAAGAGGAGTCACTGCATGAGCTGCTGGTTTTCACTGAACCTGTAGGAAATAAATGGTTATCTAAAATAACCTTTCCTCTCTGATCTGGCTGATTTTTAAATGGATTCAAACTATGTTGGAGAACAGCACACATACACATGCATGTCCTGTGTGATTTACTTCTGCAGGAACCCACAAAGTCAAACAGGAGTTAGTTTCCAGATATGAAAACTCGATGAAAAAAAAGAAATGAAAATAGAAATCATACTGGTCAGAGATAGCCTAAAAAGACTACTTCATGAAGTTTGCTTTGGTAGCAGTCACATTGGCTGAAAGGAAAACAAAATAACATCTTCTAAGCTTTCCCCAACGGGGTTGACAGGTTGGTGTTATGTTAACCTGGGTCTGTTTCTCAAGTTAGATGGATGTTAATTGATTTGTTTTCCACTTTTAAAACACCATTTTGAGCACACCTGATTGTTAAAAGTTTGAAATGAAAAGCTGTACAGAAAATAAGTGCTTGTTAACATTTTGCCTCTAGCCAACAAGAAGAAAGAGAAGGAACGTCCTGAGATCTCTCTTCCTTCAGACTTTGAACACACCATTCATGTGGGATTTGATGCCGTCACTGGAGAATTCACAGTAAGTAACTGCTGTATTTCGTGTTTACCAGAACTTCTAGTTTCCTGATGGTAAAATAACCTCCTATTGCCAGAGACATCAGATGACAGCAGCCAGGCTGTGAAGAAAGAGACTTTTATTTGTTGGGCTTAGGATTTGGAGTGTTTAACTTGTGATTCAGGCTGCCTTTTTTTTTTTTTTTTCTCCAAGGATTGTCAGCAGAGTGTCTGTGGGAAATGAAAACTAGGAAGAATGTAGGTGTATGCTTTTACCAGTCCCCCAAGCTGCTATAAGGGTTGGTTATTCAGTGTCTTTGGGAAAGCATAAAAAGCCCCCCACACGTGCATAGCAGACAACCAGCCTCAAAGTGCAAAATCCTGCTGCTCTGCAGGGAACCCTTGGAGACACTCAGAAAGCAGCAGCATTGTGGAAGTCCATTCATTTTAATTTAGTATCCTTCAAAATATGTTTATACACTAGGTGATCAGTGTTTCTAGCCTTTATGTATTAATAAAATAGCTGTCAGCTTTTGCTTCTTGAATCTCAACAAAGTGTTGGGAAAAACGAATCTGATGGAAGCTCTTTGAAGTGTGCAGGGGGCTTCAGAGTATTTTTTCTCAGATTACTAGTAGGGTGCTGAAACCATTATTCCTTGAAGCTGAGATGGCAGTGAGCTTACGTTTTGTTGAGCTGTGGAGGTGAGAGGGAGCATTAGCAGCTCTCCTGCCACCAGTAGTGCCCTGTGAGCTGAGTGGTCAGACTGTGTAATCACCATTGTGGACTGTGCTAGTGCTGACTGGCTGCATACACCAAACAGGATGGGACAAATCATTTGCCTGGACAAAGGATGGCTAATTTTCAGAATTTGAGCCCTAAATGCGATTTCTTCATAATTTTTTTACTTTGATTGCTACTTTTGTTTTGCAAAGCCATTTCAGAGAGCTGGAACCTTTGTGTCCTACAGTAGCAGTTGCAACAATAGGAATAACAGTAGAAGAAAAAAGACACATTTAATGACAGCACGTCTTCAAAGGAGTAGTGAAATTGAATTATCCTTAGTAATTAGGAAATACAGATACATTTAAAATAAGTGGACTAGTTAATTAGGCTTTTTTAAATAGATGTCATAAAATCTTACTTCAAAATTTATTCTGTGCCAAACCCTAGGGCTTGACTAAATGCTCATTTTAAAAGCCCAGATTTGGTCATTTTTGATCAGAAACTTTGCAGAAAGCTTTGCACAAAGCTTTTAAAATTGTGTTTTCCCTTCTGTCTATCCTGGTTTTTCCTTTTTTTTCCCTCTCTTTCTTTCCCTGTAGCCATTTTATTGTTCGGTTTAATCTTCAGTGCCGTTCTCCTTACCTTCATATCATATTATGTTACTTTCTGCTTTTGTTTTCTCCTTTTTGTGTTTGCATCACTTCTTCTTGTGTGTCTTCACCTTCCCACTTTCCTTTCTCTCCCCCCTCAACGTTCAGCTGTTCTTATTCTACATCTGTTCTTCCTTTCAGCCTTCTACCTTTGTTTCTATCCTGTGTTTGAGACTTTTTCCTTCTGACTGCACACAAATGGGTTGCGTCACACTCGTGTGCTCTCATAATCCACTGGTGGTCAGGGTCCCAGTTAGTTCATGTTCCTGCTAGCTGGAACAGAAAGGAGGGACGTCAGGCTTAACACACTTCAGTTCTAAGCACAAACACTCACTATCTGTATTTCAGGGATCAAGGTTTGGATCATTTTGAATATTGTTATTATCTACCAGTGTGCCAAAACAGTCTCTAGCATCAGAGATACTTTTTTTTTTTTTGGTGTCAGATGCCACCAACACAGAGCAAAGCAATTCTGCATGGCTAAATACATCCAGCTTTGTTGCTGTAGCACAGTTTCTTTTTATATATCTTTTTTCCTTTCCAAAACGTGGTCATGAGAAGTCTGCTGTTTTGCAATACTTGTTCCTGAAGTGTCAAAGTGCAGTGCTGCAGTCTGAAAAGTCTGTAACCAATTCAAAACTAACCAAAGGGATGGGTGACTTCCCATGTGCAGCTTGCCAGCACAGGGCTTAATGCTGTAGTCCTTAGTGGAGTCAAACATCAGTTAAAGGAAGGGAATTTTTGCACCATTAAGAACTAGGTATTGGTCCCAACTAATCCAGATGCAGGCATTACATTACACACTACATTAGGCATGTATGATTTGTCCCAGCCTGGATAGAACCTGTGTATCAGCTGGGTAGTCATGTGGTAAGTACATCCTGCAAAGGGCCTGCCACTAGCCCGTACCATGTTCTGATATTCCCACTGTCTAGTGATCACGCTGTCTGTCTCCTTCAAAAGTTTGGAAGTGCCATGGGAGTGTCCAATCAATGTGCAAACATACGGGGGTTTTTTGTTTGGAATTACTGCAGCTGTCATGCCCATAGTGCCTGCTCTCCTGGTTATATGCAATGCATTGGGCCATTTTCTGACACCAAACCATCGCCCCCAGCTGCATCCCTGGATTGCTGTTAGATGCATCCCAATGCACAGTTGCATGGGCTCCTGAGTTCTGGCTTTCAGGCTTGAGCACCAATCTGTGTTGTCCATCGTGAGCAAATACTACATCTCCATTTCACTGTGCTTGGAGCAACCACATTCGCTAAGAAATAGGGCTCTTAAAGCAGAGAATAAAATTGGTTGGAAACTGTTGGGTGGGAGCATGTTGCTAGAGCTTTATCTTCCTTTATTTGAAAAAGGAGTTGCATTTTCTGAATGAAGGACAGTGTGGTTAGCAGGCCTTTGGGGAGTGTTTTCTGTAAGGCATGCATGTTTGAAACCATTTCCTCATCCCCTACCTAGAAGAAAATGTGGTTACCCACCAAACTTTTAAAGCTTCAAGATTATGACATT
The DNA here is from genome assembly GCA_013397915.1 of Daphoenositta chrysoptera. Lineage (NCBI taxonomy): Eukaryota > Metazoa > Chordata > Aves > Passeriformes > Daphoenositta > Daphoenositta chrysoptera. The sequence continues at coordinate 594,168 of VZRO01003876.1, forward strand.
AGTAAGTGGGAAAAGTTGTGGCTGTAGATCCAAAGAAGTTGCATGTTCCTAATCTAAGTAAGCATTTCTTTACAATTGTCCTGATTTTCAGTCTGACACACACAGATTATTTGTGTTGTGACAATGCACAACCTCCCAGATTTCACAATCTGACTTTGACCATCTGCTCTCTCCACTGGTCAAATGGTGATCTCGGGGCTGAAGAACCCCCGAGCCCAGAAAAAAAACTTTTAGAGAGCCATTCAAAAATGGTAATCTGGCTTCAAAACTAGGCAAACAGCAAAAGCCCAGATTTTTCTCTTTTTTTTGTTTTTTTAATTTTAAATTGAGAAAGGAAATCACATGTAATTTTTCTAGTCATTTGCTATTAATTCTCAGGAATTTATTTTTATGAGGAGACAAAAACTATTTAAAAGTGAGAGTAGGGGGAATGATGCTTCCAAACTTTGGAACAGTTGTGGTTTTTCTGTTTTCCTAAACCTGCCTTCCTGTAGCCTGTCTGCCACCTGATCTATTTGGTATCCACCTCGTAACTCCCATTTTAGATGGGACTTGCCCATTTTGGCCCATTGGTTTCCTCCTCCTACCACCTTCTAAGTTGTCCCACATTCTGTTTTAACTTTCTTTTCTTTCTTTATTTACGTCCATTACAGCCAGATCTCTATGGCTCACAGATGTGCCCAGGGAAGCTCCCAGAGGTGCGTCACAGGCCCCAAATGCTTCTTTGAGATGTCATAGCACTGCAGCAGCAGGTTGATGTGTGTGCAGTAGATTTGTTGCTTGGCTTTTCCCACTTTTTTCATCAATCTTAAACTTTGGAGGCCCATGTCACACATTGTTTTGTGGACAATTTCAGAGAAGAAGATGTATAAAAGTAGATTGGGGTGGCACCAAGGCTAAGGTGTTGTTTTTCCTTCAGTGAGCCCTGCCATTTGCTGGTCAATGTCAACTGTGCAGTAAAGGGGGGAAGTGACAGGCTGTCAAATCTAGGGAATTATCCTGGATAACTAAAGCAAGTTTTCATCAATAGAATTTCAGTGTAGAGCTGGGGCTTTTAGTGATTGGATCGATTTTCAAATTCCACCTCACCCATAAGAGGTCCAAGAATTCGTCCAAGACTTCGGTACTCTCAGCCTGTTTTCTGAGTCCCTGGTTTCTGTATGTTTGCGTTAGAGAACCTAGAGACATCCTTTGCAGCAGTGGTACACCTCAGTGTCATGATTTTCAGAGCTAAAAGGCAGATCCTTTACCCTGCAGTGTTCCCTGGTATGCTGAAAGTTAATTGTAACAGGGTGGGGTTTACCTTTGAATCAGACAGCAGTGATCATTTCAGCAAAATGTGTTTGCATTCCTAAGCATGAAAAGTCCAGTGTAAAGCTCCTAAAAGACACTGTGTTGTCCACCAGTAGAGAATAGTCTTGTTATGCCTGCCCTGAATCACCAGGCAAACAAGCTTAAGCCTTAAATCATTATTCCATGGAAGAGCAGAGTTGATTTCCAGAGAAGTTTCATGCCCTTTTATTCCTCTCACAGTCATTACTTCTTTCCTTTTAAAGTTGGGTCCTGATTTTAGCTAGATTTTTGATAGAGAAGAAATGGTTGCATCTAATTTTAATTGTAAGGTGTCAATCAAAATTTCTGGGAGCATGGGATCTTGGTAAAGATCTGTGAAGCTGCAGATTTTAAATACTCTAAACCCACTTTGTTTCCACTCGACGTCTATAGGGCATTCCAGAGCAGTGGGCCAGGCTACTACAGACCTCCAACATAACAAAACTGGAGCAGAAGAAGAACCCACAGGCTGTTCTAGATGTACTCAAATTTTATGATTCCAAAGAAACAGTTAACAACCAGAAATACATGAGCTTTACATCAGGAGGTAAGTTGATGTCTCCCAGCAGGGGAGGTCAGGCTCCAAAGCAAGTCAGAGCAAAGTTCAACATTCAAGTGGTCAGGAAACAACCTGAACCAATTCCACCTTGTGGAATACTCCTGAAATTAATTCCATTTCTTCTTTTTTTTCCCCCAAACATTAGTAAACTGGTGACCTTGCTTTGTTGCTGGTTTTTAGAACTAACCAAGGTTTTGAAATAAAAATGCCATTAAGATAGCATTAGTTTGGTAGAGCTCCTGTCAACAGCTTCAGCTAAAAATTGGGGTGTCTGTAGCCAGCAGGGTGTGGACAGCATTTGGAATATCACCTGCTGGGGTTCCATTCCCTCCACAGGATTGTCTGTGGCAGTGGAGTCTGTCGTTTCCTGGGTTTGAAGGTTCAACCAAGACAATTTCCAAAATGCAAAAGCTTCTCAGAAGTCTTTGTAATAACTGTGCACTTATCTCCAGGATTGAGAGAAAGCATCTTTTTTTCCCAAATTCCATAATTAAAGGATTTTGATTTGACACTTAGTGTGTTCTAAAATAGCAGTTCCCTTTATGATGAAATGCAGACTTCAAAACAGTTCATGTGAGCTCCTGAACTTAGGAGCTGTTCTCGTGCTTTGTCAGAATAGAGCTGCCATGGCTAAGGGGGGTTTTGGGAAAGCTTTTCTGTGAAGATGTTGTCAGCAAGCTAATGAGAATGAATGCATGCAATTTATTGAAAAAAAGTCAAACCCAGGAGGGCAAGGACAAAAAGCTGCTTTAGCTCTTGGGTGGAACAGAAGCATTGGCAGTTAAAGAACAATTTGCATTTTCTTGACCAAATTTCTTTTTTACTTTATTTACTGGCAAACAGGGCATAAAATAGGCACCGTCTGGAATTTTGTCCTGTTCTCTTCTTTGCTGTTGCTCCTGAAGGGATGATGGGAAAGAAAAACATTCTCTGTTTGGGTTGACTTGTTCTGTGGGATTCCCCAAAACAGGCAGGGTTTTTTTCTAACAGCATCTGGTTCATCCTCCTTTGCTCATTGCAGATAAAAGCGCCCATGGATACATAGAAGCCCATCCTTCGGTGAGTGGGAAGGTTACATTTGATGTTCCTAGTGTTGAAGAATTGTGGAGCAAGCCATGAGCTTTTCCTGGCTTATTTTTAATTTTCTGTTTGAGGTCTTTTGAAAAGGTGAAATTCTGGTTTAGCAGACAGAAGATTGCTTGCTAGCTTTAGCTATGGTGTATATAATTCACAACAATATGCAGCACTGCCTAATGAGCCCGTTTTAATTTAGTTTTAACAACTCAGAATCCCATTTCTATCAAATTTCATGATTTCTCCTTAGTACAGCTGGATATATAACTGAATATAAATAAGGTTATAATTGATATGTAACTCACTGGAATCATTGAAGGAAAGTTTTAAATAACCATCCACTCTAATTAATGCTGGATTGCAGTAGCAATCCCAGAGATGTAAGAGTGACATACACATTAATAGTGACCAAATTTATTAGGGTTATTGTTAGTGAATTAAACAGCAAGTGGCTCTATGGGGATTTGGCTTTTATTTTAAAGTGTTAAGCAACTTCTGTGATTATGTGAGGTTTGTGATTCCATGGCCAACTGTGTATAATGAAATTAAAATCATCTTTGAATATTCACACTTCAGATTTTCAATCAATGCCACTTCCCTTATCTTTAATTAAACACACTTTTCAAGGAAGTGTGGTGTTCACCAGAGCAGAATAAGCCTTCCCAGCAGCTTTGCCAGTGGGTATGGACACCTTGGCAGATGCTGCAGTATTTTCTTTTAGCAGACAGAGGCAGTAGTGAGACAGTGAGTACGAGTCAGCTTTCCAAAATTACTGACTCGGGTCTCCCTGTTTGCTGTGGGCTTCCCTTACTGATATTTCTACTGAACCAAAGGGATGGCATTTTGAAGAGAGTGCCAGTGAGATGTGAATATGTAGAATGGTGCCTTTGATTTGCTTCAGTTCTCTTAAGTGGCCTGTTGCAGCCAGCTTTAAAGCAGTTGGTAAACGCTTCACAAGTCATGTTTTCATTTTTTTGTTTCACCAGCAAACTCGGGATGATATGATGTAACCCCCTGCCTCTGAGCAGCAGCTGGGACTGGTGGAGTTCAACACACCTAAACTTTTAAACTGTGTTGTTCTGTGTTTAAATTAGAACTTAGGCCCATAGGAGCATGTGCATGTCTAGATTGGCCTCTGATGTCTAGGAAGACTAAGGGTGTGGGTAGCTATTAAAGCTCCAGAGTGGCAGGACAGTGACTGTCACTCACAGTACTGTCTGTCCACAGAGCACAAAAACAGCATCAGAACCTCCTCTGGCTCCCTCTGTCTCTGAAGAAGAGGATGAAGATGATGAAGAGGAGGAAGACGACAATGAACCTCCACCTGTTATTGCCCCACGGCCTGAACACACAAAATCAGTAAGTGCCAGTTTTGGTTAGGTCTGTGTTTGGTGCAGTGCAGAGCTGCAAGTTTCTGATCAGACAGCACTTGCTGTTTAGGGCTGAAGGTGCTGTGGGTGGGAGTCCTGAAATGACACAGAGCTTCGCTCCAGCCACTGACACTGGGAAAATCGCGTTTGAACTGTCACATTCAGGTGTCAGTTTTCTGGGATTCTGGTGGGGGCCATGACTTTCTCTTTGTATCAGGTAGGAAGTACCATCATGTCCTTTAATGCTGTGAGTGTGAAAATGAGCCACTTTGTCCAGCTGTGCAGGCTCCCTGTCAGCAGGGACAGCAGTCCAAAGATGCAGTTCATATCCTGGCAAGATACATATGACACACTGTCCCCTGAAGGTACCTGCCCTCCTCCATGGAATATATCAGAAAATCCATGAAAACTGAACATGAAACTCGCCATGAACTTGTAACCTTTCACTTTTGCCCATTCAGTTTGAGAAGTGGACAGCAAAACTAGTTTTAGAGTCCTGGATATGGCTGACACGATCTTCCTAAGGGTTTGCATTTGAAATATGATCTCAGGGGGATCTCTGCTAGCCACCTTTCTGACACAAACTAATTTCTTGTCACAGATCTACACGCGCTCTGTTATTGAACCTGCCGCTGCACCAGCACCAGCTAAAGAAGCCACCACTCCCCAGCCTGAAAACTCAAACACAAACACTCTGTACAGAAACACAGACCGGCAGCGAAAAAAATCCAAGATGACAGATGAGGAGATCCTAGAGAAACTGAGTATGTATTGGGTGTTTCGAGTCTGCTAGAGCAGTGTATTGCCTGCATGTGTCAGCATTAGCTGTACCAAATGTTCCTTCTCAGTTTAGTGTCACAGAGTCATTTACAGCTCCCTGCAGAAACTGTTTTGCTTCAAGGCAGTGAGAGAACACTTGGGGTGTTTCTGCTGCCTCTGAGGGCAGCTGGGACTGGGTTGGGTTTGCCTGAGCTTCCTTCGGTGCTAAAGGCAAAAGCAGAGATTGTTTCTGGTTGAGCAAAAGGCTGTGACCTAATGAATGACGTAGGGAACTCCAGTGTGCTAATGGCCAAAGGGAACAGAATGTTTGGGTTCCTAAATTCTCTTCAGACTCCTAACTTCTCACAAGTCATTGAAGTCAAAATACTTTGCAAAAATCTGTTGTGTTTTGGGGTTTTTTTTTGTGGGAGGTTTTTTTATTGGTGTGGGGTTTTTTACCAGTAGACAACTGCAGCACTAAGCTGGTTCCTTCAGCCTGAATGAGCTCTCCTTGAGACAGTTACACATCTTCCAGCTATTCTCTTGCAGTCCTTCTCATAACTGTCATGGCGCCTCCTTCTTCTTCTACAGTTTGTTTTTATAAGAATTTTACAATTTTGTCAGTGAGGTCTCCTTTGAAAGGAGCATCTGCTATCTGTTCCTCAGATAACATGGCACTTTTTTGTGGCTGATTCCCAGCCAGTTAATGCTATTAGAATCCTAACCGTTGGCCCCAACCCCTGTGCAGATCATACTCTAGTGAAACACATCAAGCCCTTTGTGATTCTGCAGTGCAACCAATTTAATTTGTTTCTTGCATGTGATAGCTGCCAGTGCAGTGTTCTCAGATTAAATGGTTGGGTTCAGAACAGAGCCCAGGTTACTCTGTGCCTACCACTAACTGTTAGTAAAAAAAGCAGATTGATTTACACCTCCTCCACCTGTCAGATCACAAAAGCAATAATGTGTCATTAATGGGGGCAACTGCTTGTAACAGGGTCCTGTTTGGCTGTGGCTTTTTCTCAGTGGTTGTCATTGCCCAGCCTTCTTGTCCTACCTGCCCTGCCACTGATGGCTGCTGTGACTGCACAGGCTGAAGCCTTCCTTAGCTGTGAGATTTCACCTGCTTGTACAGAGTTTCCTGCATCCTTAGCAGGTTGACATGAATCTCAGTGTCATTAGGGACTATCCAAGTTCAATAGCTTTAGCTGAAGGCACAATGAAATAAATTCCAGAGCAGATAGTTACCTGCAGGTATGTCAGCTTGTAGAGAGAGGAATTCTGCATCTTTAACTGATGCTAAATATTTGAGGCAGTCTTCCCCCAAGAGATCTGCAGGTGCCCTGCATCCATGAGCTCAAGTATGTGTATCATTTATTCAAGCTGCTGTGTATGCCAGGTTGGGACTGAGCCCTGGAGTTTTGGGGGGTTATATCTTTGAAATGTTATACACTTTCATGCTTTTTCTTTCTTAACATTTTGCTACCAAGTGAGCAAGGTCTGAATGTCTGCTTTGGGCAAATTGTGATGTGGGCACTGAAAATATTTTTGTGCTTTCATGAAGCTATCTGAAAACAGGCATGATGCTTTTTTGTTAGAGTCTTGAACTAATTATATTTAAGCAGTGTGGTGCCTGTTCTGTTTTATTTTAACTTGCATGACTGCTCCACCTTGCCTACTTCCCCCACAACTGTTTTTATGCTACTTTTAGGAAGATGTCCCCTGCTCTCTTTTATCTAAAATTGCTTTCATAATTCTTTTCTGCTTGAAATAACTTGGGTTCTTTTAGAGCTTTTAGAGTTTTATTAGTGAGTAAAGCCTGTAATATTGAGATAAGATCAAACAAAATTCTGTCTGTAATGAAATCATGACTGTGTTCTGCTGATAACTATAAAACAGAACTGGCCCAATTCAGCTTTCTTATCCACTTAATTTATACTTGATAAAGGAAAGTGCTTAAAGACATCAAAATAGCTGATAGTTTTATCTTTTGTCCAGAGCAGGGAGTGCTTGTCTGAGTGGGAGCTGCATACCTGTCACTTTGTTGATTTTAGTGCTGTAATGTTTGATGTACATTGGCTTAAGCACAGGAAACCAGCCACAAACAATTACCTTGAGAAAGCAGCTACTCAGGTCTTGAGGAAAAACTGTGGAAATCTGAACTTCAAAATTAGTGGCAAATTTGGACAATAATTTTTTTAAATCTTTCTTCTTCAGTCCTTCTCTGTATTCTTTTCTGAAGTGAATGAACTTCCATGAACTTCTGGTATCTGTTCTAATAGATACACAGTTCCATTAACTTGCTGAAAATAGCACCTAGCCAGGCACTGACAGCACAGTGTTGTTCCTGTTGTCCAGCCCAGCACAGAATTAGAGCAGTGTTTGATTTACTGCTGCAGAGCTCGTGGGGTTGTGAGCCACAGGGTGTGAGACAGTCCAACGTGGGACAGTCTGGCCCCATCACCCGTTGTGGAGCTCGTGCCACTGAAAGCTGGAGTTAAACCTTGCCCTGCTTGATATCTTCTTGCCCATTTGGAGATGCTGGGAATCTGAACAGGAAGGAAAGAAAGCAGTAATTAGGATATTTTGTTTGTGTCTAATGAAAGAGCCAAAATCTGATAGACTCGAATAAATCCAAAGGCTTAATTAAAGAAACAATATTGTTTTTTCTGTCCTGGTAGTTTCCTTGATACAATGCAAACAACAAAGCCTAAGGTGGTGGCTCAATGCAAATGTCTTCTAACGATTTACCTTGGAACTTACATCACAGAAATAGTTTAAGATGGGTTCAGAGGAAAGACTTCAGTGATCTGCAGCATATTTCCTTGGACTGATTTGGCTGTATCCCTGTATTACAAACACATATTTGTTTACCTGTGCATCCAAAACAAAAACTAGATGATGCAGCATTCCTTCTTAGTAGTAACAAACACCTCTTCCCCCCTGTCCAGGCCATTTTTATGGAGCAGAGGTTTTTAGCATCCAAATGGGCATCTGACTGGATGCCTAGCCAGGAATCCTGCCTGCCAGCACAGCAAGAAGACAAGGCATCAGCACCATCTGGTACACTTGCTGCTAAAGCAGTTTTGCAGCCCTTGGCAAGTGTTAATGGGAGCTGCAGGAGAAGAGGTTTCCTTTGCCCCGCAGTGCTCACTGCCCTCGCCCCATGCTCCAGGAACGCCAGCCAGGGCTGATGGCAGGGTGAGCCTGCCCACTGCCTGGGATGCCCACACCATCTCAAGTGCCCTGAAGTGGTGCTGCCCTGCTGTGCCAGCCTGCAAGAGTCAGATGAACTGGAGTGTCAGGAGCCCAAGCTGAGGATGTAACACCTTCAGAACCTGGTTAACTTTTCATGGTTTCATCTCACTGAAACGCATTGCATAAAACAAAGCTCATTCTGCTGCTCTGAAATAACTCTTCAGTAGAGAACATGACCAGAAGACTCTGGGACTCCCTTCTAGCTGACGAGAAGGAGGGATAGGAGATGAGAAGGTATAAACCTCCTGCTCACACTATGGAGCTTGACCATCCCACTGCTACAGCATGGAGCTTCCAGGAGGCAGCAGCCCTTTGTTTGGTCTGTCTTCTGCATCGTTTCAGCATCCTTTTGGGCAGCTGACTGTGTCACACCAGTGCCCCAGGAGTACCCATCCTGCTGGTTTGGGGAGAACAGCATGTGTGTGGTGGTGAGAGGGCGAGTCCAGTGTGAGTGGCAGGTCCCTGTCACGTTGAAAACCAGTAGTGTGGTTCTTCAGATGGCACAGGGCAGGGGTGTCTTCAGACCTTAGCCTGGAAACCAGTGATGGGGGCCCTGGTTCTAAAACCCCATCGTTCTTGATTGTAACATGAGATGCTGTTCCCTGCAAACATAAAGGCATTCTTTTGGCAAACTGCTGAAAGCTTGAGATGATCTCCTCCTCTCCTGGAAACACTTGCAATACTTTTCCTGTTCCACAAATGGTGCCTGTTCATTAAAAAGTGGACACAAGGTACATTTAATCTTCAGAAGTATTAAACCTTTCGTTGAATCACAGAGTGCTTATTCCCAAGAAAATAAAGGCACTGTTGTTCCAGCTCTCCTTAATGTTTGCAGAGAACACTTGCATTGTTGCCTGTTGTTTTGTGATGTCTGTTCTGAATGTTTCTCCATGTGTTTAGTTTCCTGTCAAGGTAACCCTAAAAGACTGTGGAAAATCAGTGTTTGTGGAGGCCATCTGTGCTATTGAGCTGCCTCTGTTGTTGCTGTTGTTGTTGCTGCCCAGCTGACCACAAATGGCTCAAAGCCCCAGATAGTGGGGCTGCATTTCAGATCTGCTAGAAGGTGGGATCTCTGTTTTGAAATGAGAATCTTGCATTTTGTTTCTTTCAGGGAGCATTGTGAGCGTGGGAGATCCTAAGAAGAAATACACTCGGTTTGAAAAAATTGGCCAAGGGTAAGTCCCATCCCAGTTACTTACGCAAAACCATGGGCCAGGTGTTTTGCTGGTGTAATATCAAGCATGAAGACAGGCAAGCTCCCAACTTGTTCAGATACAATCAGATTTAGATCCTCCTGTCTCTCAGTACTGGTCAGAATTTATAACTGTGGTCAAAAGGAATCATCAAAGACAACTTGATGCTGGCAATATCTTATCTGCAGCAAGGAGCAGGACCTGAAAGATTTCCTGTCCCTCAAGTGTGTGGCTCTTGTTTGCTTATTTTCTTAGCAGAAATAATTTTTGTATGTCTCAAAATAATACAACCATGCTCAAGAAAGGAGAAAAAAATTACTACCTAAAAGAGCAACATATCACCTTATAGCTGTCAGCTGACAGCTCTCAATAACATTTATTTCAAATATTTGCTTAAAACAATATTCAGTGGTCGGGCTTATAACCACATAGTCTAGAAATTGAAACCAGAGATGAAATAATAAGCTCTTTTTTCTACAGGGCTTGTAAAAACCAAAAATTCAGTAATAGACACAGTGCCAATGCACTGTAGAGGAAGATACATCATCTGCCTCATGGCAGATCCCTCCTGGATCCTGCAGGTTCTAGGCATTTACTGAAAATAATCACCCAAGCCATTCCCTTTTGAAACCCAGCTTTGCTTACTGTAAATTGGATCAATCTGAAATATTTCCTATGTGAGGAGGCAAGAACAAAAGAACTTACCTCAAAATTAGGTATCTGACTTGCATTTTAAATATGGACTGCCTGCACCATTAGCGTTTCCTTGGCAGTGTTGTCATTCCAGGAGGACTGGCACCATCTGTGTAACACCAGGACACTGCTGTCAGTGTAGGACAGAAGCTGTTTACTGGCATTAGGAGATATTTTTCTGCCTTAACTGTTTGTGAGGTATGAGCTCAGAGTAACATGTTGCTAACCTAGAATGGATACGTACTACAGAAAGGCTGACACACTCACGTTCTCTCGCTGGCAGGTTTTATCTTACATCTCTCTGGTTTGGTAGGGCCCTTGTGGGAAGGTGTTTATGCTCCACTCATTGTAAAAAGCCCTTTCACAAATTCCAACTTGCTTCCTACTTGAAGCTTTGGTTCTTACTGTCATTTGTGAAATGTCAGTGGATACTTCGAGCTGTGCCCGTTTCTTAGAAAAGAAGTGTCAGCTGAACAAGTGAGAGCAGAATAAACATGGGTGTGAAGCAGATTATTGCTGTCACTGTGAGAATGTGACCATCACCCTCAGTGTCTTTTATTTTGATAGTCCTAGGAGTGAGCTTGTACAAAGGTGCCTTGACAGCTGGTGGGAAGACAGGTGGCCGGTGTATAGCTTAAAAGGGTATCTGAATTGATTTCCTCCAGCTTTTAGTACAGTCTGAAGATTGCATGGCCTCCTTAGAGAGGAGGGAGTGTGCTGCTGTAACCAACTCATGCCTCTAATACTGCAGGCCAATTTACTGTGATAGGGGAAGATCCTAAAGAGAAAGATCATCAGAAAGGTAATGAAACAGGATGATCAGGAGGACCCAAAGTGCTGCATGGCTGAGGTTTGGGTGTCTGCAGCAGTGCTGGGATGTGGCAGGTGCTGATGTGCTCAGTTAATGCAGGTGCCAGTTTCTGAGCTGCCACCTCTGCAATGAGTTGGGTACAGCTATGCCAAAGGTGAGTGTAGTGTTGGAAGGGAGCAGGTTTTTAGTAGCTGCTAATGAGAGCACTTCAAGGCAGGGAGAGGTGTGGCTGCTCAGAGAACTGCAGGTAGGGAGCAGCTGCTTATGTAAGGAAAAGCAACTTGTCCAGCACATTGCACTTCATGGCTTCATACAGCTGAGAAATTAATAAACAGTGTGATGGTTTTACAGCCACTTTGCAGTGAACAGTAGTCAGCAGGCCTGTGCTGCAGAACAGGTCAGTGCTGAGTCCCTGTTTTGTGGTCTGTCTCCAGCTGAGGGCTGAAAATGTTGCTGACACCAGAGGAAACTTAGTTCTAACTAGCACTTGATAAAAAGGTTGTGTTTGCTCAAGCAGTGTTAGCTCTCGTAGCAAGACAAATGAGCATGGAGCCATGAGCAGCCTGGTTTGTATTACACTGCATCACAGTGACACAGATCTAATGGTGAGTCCTTGCCTAACTGCAGTACACACAAGGTGCTGCAGAACTGATTACAAGTTACTGATCAGAAATGAGTTACTTAGAAGTAAAAGTTTGTAATGCAGAATCACAAAGCCTTTGCAATTAATTCACAGCTTTACCTAAAATTACCTTTATCTAAACTCCTCTCAGGTGGCCTGGAGCATTCCAAAAGCATTCTAATTTCAGGAGCTGTTTTGAAATAAAGCCTGATATGACTTCGCACAGGAGAATCATCACAATGTTAGCACTTCTGAATAAATGTTGTTAATTTTTTATGAAAACAAATTGGATTAATCTTGTCAATTAGTCATAGGAAAATGCATATGCCTTTATATGGAAAGAATGCATAGCATCCCCAATGAGAACATTGCTCTCAATGCAGACAAAAGATCTCTGTTGAATTAGACTTCTTCTGAAATATTTCAGCCCGCAGGTAAACGAACAAGCCAGGGGATCATGTGAAAAGGAGCAAACTGATTTTGTCACTTTCAGTCACTGGGACACTTGCTGGATGCACATTCCTGCTTGTGAGGATTCCCTCCCTGTTCTCCACTGCCTTGCTGCCCCTGCAGACATGGGCTTCTTAAATGATGGTGGTGTCAAGCTGTAGTTTAGCTCGAAAGGAAGGCCTTCAGAATGAAGGGTTTGCAAGACCCCAGTTGCTTTGAATCCCAAAGGAATTTCCTCTGACTGGGGCCTTTTCTGGCTCTTCACGTCATTATAGGGGAAGAGCATCTTTGAAGGAGAGGCAGATGGCAAACCAAACCCCACTCCATCTAGTCTGCAGGTGAGCACACCATTTATTTCTGGTGGCTCTGCAACACAACTTATGTGTGCCACATAGGACAAGAAGCAACACATGGACTTCATGAAGAGTCCTTCACATCAGGTGCACTCAACAGAAGTAGCTGCCTGTGGTTCTTGACACACAAGAGTGTGTGTGTTCTGAGTCCTTCTCAATTTGTGTGTGAAACAATAGATGCCTCAACCTGCTCTAGCTGTGCCGTCAGAGGATGGCTGGAAAATTGTTTGCTTGCATGCTGGAGCAAAGCTGTATTTAGATCTTTTCCTGAAATGGCTGTCATTTGTTCAGGGTTCTCAGAGTGACTGTGTGACATTGCCTAAGTTTGGCAGATGGATTCATATAAGAGGTGTGAGAAGGCCCAACTGGATTATGTGTTACATTTCATGGAAAAAACACACTCACAGACACACAAAGAAAAAAGGGAAGAAAGACTAAATGCAACACAGCAGAATGGAAAATAATTAAATATATTATTTCCCAGGTTTTGTACACACACACACACACACACACACACCCCGCCTTAGGTTTTGAATTAAAATAATTTAGTGTGTACACTGGAGATTTGCACCAGCCCTTTTTCTTCATGTTGGACCTCAGTTTTCTGCTGGACACCCTGCATGGCAGAGGGCTGGTGGGCTGCCATGCTGCTGGCTGAGGAGTGGGTGAATCCAGGTGTTTTATAAACACTCCAGGCAGCAGAGCTCTCCTGTCTGGGCTGGCTTTCACTTCCAGGGACTAAAGTGTTTCTCACTTTCTCCTGCTGTTTTGTCTCTAGGGCTTCAGGAACTGTTTATACAGCAATTGACATCGCCACAGGACAAGAGGTAAGAGTCAAAAATCCCACCAGGTTCTGCAGGTGTTGAGTGCTTTCCCCTCTGGTGTGAGCTGTGGCTGGAGCTTTGAGTGGCCAGTAGAGCTTTCCTTCAAAGGCTGTTTTTCTAAAGCATGGACAAATGTCAAGTGGCAAAGTCCATCATCTACTGTCTTCAGCTTTTCAGTGAAAGGTCTTAAAGGGCAGTGTGCTTCTGTGCCTCAGTAACTGAACACTTACTGTGGTCATATGCTTTCCAGCAACACTGGATCTGAGGTTTTTGTAAATGCCTGGAAAGGTGCCTGTGAATTCCTAGAACAAATAGGAGCCTTGGCGCTCTCTGTGCTTGGCTGGATGCTTCACCCATAGCTCTTAAGGCCAGTTTTAACAGACTAATTTTTTTACTTTGTCTTCAGAACAGGTTGGTGCTCTCCAGAGTGTTGTTGATCCCACCCTGTTACCATGTTATATTATCCCTGAATGGTTTTTTTTTTTTAATGGAGAGAAATCTACTAAGAAATTCCAACAAGCTTTGTGCTGATAAAAAGTAGATAATTTTTATTGCCAGTATAAGTGTATTGGTTTAGAAATTGTTCCGTCTCTGTTCTCCATTGTGCATCAAGTTGAGCTTTTACAGAGAATGTTGGTGTAGATACACAATTTAACTCTGTACATTTATAGCATAAAATCTGCCTTTGCATGTGGCCCCAGACCGGTTGGGAACGCAACTTGTGAAATCAAAAGGTGTGTCATGATTAGAGGCCTTGGGAGAGGCCTGGAGGTGGTCACAGATTCACCTGTTGCTGCAAGGAATAAATAGCTTTGTTACTTTGCTTGATTTCGGAAAGAATTTGTCCATAGAACTGCCAGAAAAAAGGAGGGCAGTGGTATCTGTCAGAGAAGGACACAGTCTCAGTCTCACTTATTAAATCTGTTAAGGCATCCATGAGCTGATGGCGACTGCCATCATTCAGGCCCAATTTATCTCAGTCCCAGGTTTGAACAGTAATACTATTTACCATTTGTTCCATCACACATTTGGTCTTCAGAGTATAATGCAAGACATAATTCAGGAGAAATCATGTTTTGGAAATTTAGTTTTGTGTTTCAGTCATACTGCAGCTGGTAAGAAGTCAGTTGTGTTTTGGTCTGGTGTCGGTGACAGCCCATTACAGTGATCATATTAGTGAAAGACAAGGCTGTTTCTCAGAGAATGCCACTGCTGTTTGGGGCTCCAGCTTCAGATTCCTGAATTCTCATTTCTGGCTCTCAGCAGAGATTGAGATCTGAATCTTACTGGTAGTTCCTTATGCACCTGCAGTGCTGCATTTGGTAACTGCACTCAGACTGGAGTCTCCAAGGGTCTAAAAGGCCTAAACCTTCCTCATAACCCTGGGCATATCCATAAAATACCAGTACAGGGATAATTTCTTTTTAGACCCTGACTATAACTGCAAATGTAAACTGTGTTAAAGAGTGCTCTTTAAAAGAGCAAATCAAAATTTTAGAAGTTGGTTAGTCCTAGGATTGTATTTTTGTTATGGAACAGCATCTGTAATGTATGTCTGTGTTTGCTTTGTTATGCAATCAAGAATAGCAGGTGATATAATCAAAAATCATGTAATTGTTCACTGCATGTTCATTTTGATCCTGTGCAACAGACTACTCAGCTTAATGGTTTTTAATGTCATTTTAGGTGGCCATAAAGCAAATGAATCTCCAACAGCAGCCCAAAAAGGAACTAATTATCAATGAAATCCTGGTCATGAGGGAAAATAAGAATCCCAATATAGTTAACTACTTAGACAGGTAAGTTGTTCTGGTATTATCATGTGAATATTCGTTTACACACTGCAGGCCAAAGGTTAGAAAAACCCTTTGATCACTGCAGAACATGGAGCTCTTTATTATTTCTCTACTCATCTCCAGTGAATGGAAGGAGATTGTATTGGCTCTGCATCAGTCTTTTCTGGCATACATAGTTCATCTATTTTCAAAAACCTGGATCAGCCATATCTTACTAAAACAACAGTCTGTCAGCTCCATGTTCCAGGTACCTCAATGCTGTTTTTTTGTTCTGGGGTTTGTTTTTTTAAAAGTTGATCAGATTTTCTGTGTCTTGTGCAAAGTGCTGACAAACCATCCTAGAAATTCTTTCCTTTGGGCTGTTTCCACTATTTTCCATTGCTGGGGATGCCAGGAAGACTAACTTATTGTTTCCAGAAACACCTAATTTGACAGGTTTTTAATTGCCTTTCCTGTTTCTGAATATATGTTTTACAAGGTTTTCTGAACATTTGATGAACTTCTGTCCTCAGTGGTGCACACTCTCCTCCCATGGATAACTTTGAAAGTTGTGTTGCCTCGTTCCTGGGGTTAATGGTGGAATTCATGAGTTAAGATGATGAACCAGCTGGTGGCATGTGTCCTGGTTCCAGATTTATCTTTGCTGTTACTAAAGTTCATTCTTCACTTGCTTGTCACCTAAGACATCTCCATTTTCATGGATGTGCCTTTCTCATCTAGATGGTGCAGATTCCAAGAACTGTGTAGCCTAGAAGGAATTTCCTTTTCATTTTATTCTGTCTTTATTTGCAAGTGACCTGGAGACAAAAACCAGTTGTTGTTCGTTAATTTAGCTGTGCAGATTCATCTCCACAGCATTGTTTTCTCCTTTCAGCTACCTTGTTGGTGATGAACTGTGGGTGGTGATGGAATACTTGGCTGGAGGTTCTTTAACTGATGTTGTCACCGAGACATGTATGGATGAAGGACAGATAGCTGCTGTCTGTCGGGAGGTGAGGGATCCCATTTGTGCTTCTGTTTGCATGGACAGGATGCTGCTTCTGTTTCTGTGGTGTTGTCATTATATGGAAAAGAAAGAGCAGATCTACTGCAGCCACAGTCATTCTGTCTGTGTTTGCAGGGGACAGTCTGGCAACAATTGATGTTTCCCTTTCAAAAGCTGATACGTGCCTTCCCTTAGAAGACATGACTCTAACAGTGCTGGAGCAGCAAGCTCTTCTCTTGTGTTCTGCCATTCCTCACCATTCCCCTAGAAAGGAAGTCTCTTAGAGCCATTTCCTTTCTTGTGTGGTGAAATCATGTCATGAATTTTTACCCTTACATTTCTTTTTCTCTTATCAGTGCTTGCAAGCTCTGGATTTCCTTCACTCCAACCAAGTGATCCACAGAGACATCAAAAGCGACAATATTCTTCTTGGGATGGACGGATCTGTCAAATTGAGTAGGTATTCTTGGTCAAGTGCAGCATTCCTGGATGTGGGGTGTGGGATTGCTTTTGAGTGACAACCAGTTCTCCAAAAGTGGTGCTGGTGGGAGTGCCTGGTCCCTTGCTGGCGGCACAGCTGCCATGTGCAGAGAGGTCTAGAGGGAAACAGGGTGTCAAGAGTGGCTTTGCTTTGTGTATGACCTTTCCAGATTGGAGGGAATTACAGTCTAAAGCTTCAAGTGACTAAGTAAAATCCACCGCATGAAACTTAAAGGTTTCTTTAAGTGGTCAACTCTGTATTACCTTGCCTGCAGCCCTGAGGAAACACAGCATGGCTGCTTTTCCAGCTAGATTCCACAGTGCATTCTCAGACTTAAAGTAGGGGATTCTTTTGCTTGGTTTCATAATTCAAGCTGGCTTTAACAGTATTTGTTTTTCTCCTCAGCTGATTTTGGTTTCTGTGCTCAGATCACCCCTGAGCAGAGTAAACGGAGCACAATGGTGGGGACTCCTTACTGGATGGCACCAGAAGTTGTAACAAGAAAAGCATATGGACCCAAAGTGGACATCTGGTCACTTGGGATCATGGCAATAGAAATGGTGGAAGGAGAACCTCCTTACCTAAATGAAAATCCTCTCAGGGTAAGGTGAAATATCAGATACCACTGTCTTTCTAATCTGTGCCATATTTTGTCTTCCATGAGATAAAATCCCATTCACATCAGCTTGAACTAGTTCTACAAAGGCCCACTTCTAAAAATCTTCCTACAGCACATCAGCATCTTCTGTAGCTTTGATTGCATCACTGTGAGAACCTCAGAGGAGAAGTGACATGTGCCTGTGCAGAAACTTGCCACTTTGACCTTCAGCCATGCTTGAAATTTCTTATGCCCTCTTTGAACTCTCTTTGAGCTCTATCTCCAAATGACAAAAATTCTCAAGTGCCATGCTTCTCCAATTGGTGAATTTTTATGAAAAGCATTGGAGCTGTATCTGCAGGCACAGAACTCTCTTCAGTCTCAGGCTGATTGATTACTTGAACCTTCTAGGAAAGGTCACTGGTTCTACTAATGCCATAATTATTTATTATCAAACACATTCTAAAAATATCTTTTAGCACAGATACTTGTAGTAAACTAGTGTATTTTGAAGTTTTCAGTTTTATCCTAATGTCTTAAAATGAAATGGCCAGTTCTTACACCAAATGAGTGTGTAGTAGTGGAGGAATGTGTACCAGGATAAAATCTCTTGACTGACAACTGAAACAAAATGCTGCACAGTTAATTCCTAACACAATGCGGGAATTTATGAGAAAATTAATTTTTACCTATTCCATACATACTTTTTGTTAAGGCTAGAATTAAAACAGAGCATGACCTTTAGCTCTGTCCATGCTGTAAGGCTGTGCTTTCTCTGGTCTGTGGCACCCAGACTGTGTATTGCAGACTGACAGAAGAAACTACAGAAGGGTCAGGACATACCCCCCAGCTGCTTAAGAAAAGAATACATCAATTATACAAATTTCAGTCTTTCACTCTGTTTGAAAAAGGTTCCTGAGTTTTCTTGGAAGACTTCCTTTGGTTTGGTAGGTGCCGAGGGATTTTTAGTTCCAGGGCACACATGTGGAGTGTTGTGCACTGTGTCACCTCGTTAGGGTGGATAAGAAAGAAACAGCTTTGGATTCTGAGTGGTGCTGAATAAGCAGAGTGCACTGTAATTGGCAGGGTGACACTAGGCCTCTGTCACTGCAGCCCTGTTGTAACAGCAGGGACCTTTACACATCACAGTTTTGCTTCTGTTTGCTGTGAACCCATATTTCACTTGCAAAAAATGCAGTTGCTTTGTATAAGGCAGCAAAAACAGGTGAAAATAATAAGCATTATTGATCTGGATGCTGAAAATTCCCTGCTTCCTTAATCTCAAATGTTGATTAGGGCTCCTCAAAATGCCTCAGGTCAACTGTTAGAAAGATAATTGGATTTCCGATTTCTCACTAAATTCACAATCAGATATTCTTGAGATCTGTGTAAGAGGTCTCAGCTGCCTCCAAACAGGAGAGCTTATAAAGCAAGACTGCTTTTTACATCAGAATTTTTTTAGCTGATAGCGCACAGTAGTTGTTGAATTTCTTGTAATATATAGTGAACATATTTCTTTCATAGCCCAAGCCACTTTCTCCATGTCACCAAGCCTTCACTATACCAGCTGCCAAATCCTCCTGTTTCTTGCCTGGCAGTTTCTGGGATGGGGATGTCATTAATGCATTTACCTGAGTATTAAAATTAGTGGAGGGTTACTATAGGGGTGGAATTAACTCCTTTTTCTGATGAGACCATTAAAAGTTGTACCACATAAGTGAAGCTGATTTGGAATTTAGAGACTACTGAAAGATAGTTGAAGGTGGCTCCTGTCTGCCCAGTTATGCCTTTTCATCATAATAGATTTGTGCATGCAACTTGGCATGTCTGTTGAACATGAGGCTCCAAATGTTTCTGGTTTTTTATCCAAAGAATAAGCTGACAGATTTCTTTTTCTTTTTTTTAATCCAGTAACAATTTTTTATCAAGAACAGAGCAAAAAACTTGATGAATTTTGTTTAATGGAAGCCATACTTTAGGGACCAGTGAGCACTGCAAAGATGCATTTTACATAATAATCCTTTGAAACATATATATAAATATATTTAGACCACACTGACTCTTTAAAATGGCCTGTAAAGCTGTGTCAATACTTGGAGAAGTAAAATGTGCTGATGTAGTTCCTACTAACTAGGTCAGCCAATGAAATCAGCTGTCAAGGCAAGATCATTTTGATGTTGGAATAGCTGTGACTGCATCAGGGTTTTTGGGGTTTTTTGTTGGGTTTTTGTTGTTGCTGTTGTTGGTATAGGAAAGTCATCTCCAGCCCTCTGCCAGGGAAGAAACTGCCAGTGGAGATTGGAGCTTAAAAATAGTGTCTATGTGAGCATTTGTGGGTATGAATGAAACAATGTTGTGTTTCCTTTGTCTCCAGGCGCTGTATCTGATAGCTACGAATGGGACACCGGAGCTGCAGAACCCGGAGCGACTCTCGGCTGTGTTCCGAGACTTTCTCAACTGCTGCCTGGAGATGGATGTGGACAGGCGAGGGTCTGCCAAGGAGCTTCTGCAGGTAAGATAGGAAGCGACTGCAGGTGAAACAGGTGTCCAAGGGATCAGTTTTCTCGTCAGATTAAGGCATCAGGTGCCCCCCCCTCCCCAGCCCCCCCATATTAATTTCCAGTCTTGGTGTTTTCAAATGAAAACAAAGTAGAATCCTAGAACAGTTTGGGTTGGAAGAGACCTTTAAAGGTCACCTAGTCTGACTGAGCTGGGATCTCTTAAACTAGATCACATCTCTTGGAGCCCCATCTGACCTGACCTCTAAGGTTTCCAGGGATGGATTTCCACCTACAACATCGCTGGGCAACCTGTACCAGTGTTTCACCACTCTCCTTGTAAACAATTTCTTAATTAGATCAAATCTAAATTGATCGTCTTCGGGTCAAAAACCATTCCCCTTTTGATCTGTTGCAACAGGCCCTGCTAAAAAATGTGTCCCCAACTTTCTTACAAGCCCCCTTGAAGTACTGAAGGGTTGCAAGGTGAGGTTTCCCCAGGGCTTGCCCTTCTCCAGGCCAAACAAACCCAGCTCTCTCAGCCTTTCTTCAGAGGAGAGGTGTTCCACCTTCTGGTTGTTCTGTGGCCCTGTTTTGTGCTTTTGGGAGTACATTCAGTTTTAACTCTTGGCAAAAGAACTGAAGTAGAATGATACCAGGTATAGAGGCCTAAAATGGTGGTGGTGGGGGAGGAACCCAGTAAAAGCAGTCCCAGCCAAGCTGTCAGAGATTTGGTTGTGGGAAGGAGGAGGCTGTGGGGAGTGAGCCTCAGAGAGGGCCCCGGCTTGTCCCTCCTGCTCCTCTCTTAGAGGTTTCTGCCACTAAGCCCCATTTCTAGAGGTTTCTGCCACTCAAACAGGGACAGCTGAACAGGACTTGTCCCAGCCCTGTTTGCTTCCTGGCACAGTCAAGCTGCTCTGGGTTTGCTGCCAGGTTTTGTGGCAGAGGGAGCTGCAGAACATGCCACTTGACTGTCCCTGCTGGGAAGGAAGGTGCCAGCCAGCACAGGAGGGCCATGGGATGGAAAGGTAGACACTGCTCTCCCTGCAAGCCAGAGCTGAGTCCATCAGCACTCTGCCACTTGTCTCCCTGCTCTTGACTTGCTGCTGAAAACCTGTACCTCAGTACAGGTCTTGAGAAAACCCATGAGCCTAAATCCTACTGGGTTAAACATTTCTTAGAGGTATTGGAGTTTCCTCAGGGATGACTTACACGCATCCTTTTTTGACAATTAACACAGTTTGTGTCTTTAGAAAGGAGGAACCTAAGTGAGTCTTTTGAGTTTCCTAAAGGAACAAAGCTCTGGGGCAGCAAGCAGCATTCGCAGAGCACCAGCAGGGCAAAAATCCCAGCAAGCTGAAGACACCTGGATAAATGGATTGGTAGTCATGTGGGCCATATTTGCCTGTGATAACAATGTCCTGGACAGGAAGGCAGAAGTGCAGATGGTCCCCTCAGTCCTATTTCTGAGTATTTCTGGTAACGAGTGGAATCCTGCTTGAGCCTGTGAGGAACTGAGTTTGGAAAGTAATGGTTCCTTTTTTGGTTTTTTTTTCCTTTGGGCAGCATCCATTTTTAAAATTAGCCAAGCCGCTCTCGAGCCTGACTCCTCTGATCATTGCAGCGAAGGAAGCAATTAAGAACAGCAGCCGCTAGCACTGCAGGTCGGCTTCTGCCCTGCCAGCTCGGAGCAGGACTGAGAACACAAACTCTGTAAAACCTCAACTCTCGTGCTGCGGGACAGATGGATGGATGAACAAACCAACGGTCACAGTCATGGTGGTAGGACCACCCCAGTTCCTCAAGGAGTAAAAAATTATCATTTGTCTTCTTCCTGCTTACTGGCTCCTTAATTTATTTTTAAGATGAATCGGGGCTAATGACAGAGAGGTAATGACAGAAAATGCTTTGCTGCCTCAATCATTTCCAAGGTAAAGCAAATTCAGTTGGAAGATTCCCTTCCTTCTCACCCTGTGAATAAGCTGTACATTCACTTTTAAATTGTCAGTTCTTTCTTAACGATGTAAAGTCGTGTTTATGGGGTTTTTGGTATGGTTTGGAATTGGAGAAGGGCAATTCTCCATTCATCAACTCCAGACTGCACTGCCTTTTGAATACAGCCCACTCACAAGTTTTTGCCCAGTCATGGTACTTCTAGATGAAGAAGAAAGTGCAATTGCATTTCCAACCAAAAAGGAATGAAGAGTGGGACAGACAAAACATCCTGTGGAGATACAGGCGTTCAGCTGGGACTGTGTAGTGTTTCACTTCTTGCCAATTGGATTTGTACCCCTAACTGCAATCTCTTTGCCTGGGTGAGAATCTTACTCAGCTGAAAAAGCAGAAAGATCAGTCGGTGTGCTCAGAACAGGCTCGTCTGATGCAAAGCTGTCAGAGCAATGTGAGGGGAGAGCGGGCCCAGCCGTGCCCAGGGCTGAGCATCAGCAGAGCCCTGGCAGAGCCCAGAACAGCATCGGCAGAGCCAGGCTGGAAGGAGGCACTGGTAGCGACAAGCAGCAGCAGCCTGGCCCTGTGTGCCTCCTCTTGGGACAGGACTTACCCTCCTGTCTCAGACCCAAACTGAGCGTGGGCTGCTCCCCAGGGAAATCGTGGCCATGCTGTGAAATGCGCAGCCTGAGGGGCTTGGCCATCCTGAGTCTCTGCAGGAGTGGAGAAGGGCAAACAGAGCAGAGTGGTGTTGTCACTTCTAAGGGTGCCTGTTCTTCTCCCAGCTGTCTTGTAGCTTCTGGGAAGGTTTGTAGTGTCTGCGGAATTCTCGGCAGAGGGCAAGGGAGCCGGGCTGCTCTGCAGGCTCCTGCTCAAGTGACCGTCCTTTAGGCACAGGAGTTCTGCCCTGGGAACCGAGGCTGACGCGAGGGACGACCTGCACAGTTCAGATCTGCAGGAGCCAGTGCAGCAGCCAGCCCTGGAAGAAAGCGCCTTAAAACCTGGAGTTGTGCACTGAGCAAGAGCAAAGGTGTGAAATGCAGAGTGGATTGCAGAATTACTCAGAGGCACCAGGCCAGCCTGCATTCTGCTGTCCTACATATGGCAAGCACTGCGTAATGAAGCTCTGAGTTGCTGCAAGAGAGGGAATTGTGGATGTGCCTGAGGATTGTGCTTGACTAGTCAGCAGATTTGGAAGGGAGCAGAATATTTTCAGTATGCAATTTGTGTTTTATTTATTCGTTTCTGAAAGACACAGTGTGGCTTCACTCAGTAAAAGCACTTGTACGGCATATTTGTTGCTGTATTTTAGGAGTACAACTCATGCAAGACCTTCAAAACAGCAACTGAAGCAACACGCACTCAGTGAGCAAAATAAACCCCACAGTAAAACAGCTTTCTGCTATAGATCTTCATGTTGGTCTGGTCCTGCAAAAGGTTAAGTAGCCTTTAAGGCACTCACTGCCTTCATGTCTGGCCAGCAGGAATGAAGGATGCTTACGCTGTTCTTGAATC
This sequence comes from Daphoenositta chrysoptera, assembly GCA_013397915.1. Classification (NCBI taxonomy): domain Eukaryota; kingdom Metazoa; phylum Chordata; class Aves; order Passeriformes; genus Daphoenositta; species Daphoenositta chrysoptera. Next base: position 617,286 of record VZRO01003876.1, read on the forward strand.
AGGCCAGGAGTTTGTCTGGCTTTGGTGTCCTGTTTAGTTGCAGTCTTTGTATGGCAAGTGTCCTTAGTGCTGCTACCCTTGCTTGTGCTGGCCGTCCCAGTGTCCTTGGCAGAGGCAACAGGCAGAGGCAACCCTCCCTGAGTTACCACAGCAAAGTAGGAATGAACTTTTCTTCATTTCTTGGGGAGCACAACAGGTCCGATTTTACAGATGGCCAAATAACACGCCGAGGCGAGCAGCTCTGGTTTCCTGAGCTGAGGGAACATCAGGAGGAGCTGAGGGAGCTGCCAGGAGCTCACAGCTGGAACAACAGTGGCTGACAGGACCTGGAGCAATGTCTGCCAAGCTTTCCCCCCATAAAAGAAGCCCTTAGGGAGTGGGAGTGATCAGGACAGGCAAACAGGCCATAGCACAGCAGATGGTGCAGAAGGGCGTGCAGGAAGGTACTGAAGCCCTGCGAGCTTGTCCAGGGAGCAATGGTGTCCACCCAACAGAAAGCCATGGCTTCTCTAAGCTCTGCACCCACCACGACCACACAGCAGCCCAGACAGAGCTCTGGAGGGATTGTGCTGCCAGCCAGGTGTCAGCTGCAGGCTGTGCCCTGCTCTTAGGCCAGTCCTGGTGGCAGCAGCGTGAGTACAGCTGTGGGACGTGTGCCCAGGGAGAGGAGCTCCTCCGCTTTGGGCCAGAGCTGCAACAGGAGGCGAATAGCAGCAGGAGCATCTGAGCTCACTGAGCCCCTTTCCATCATTTACCAGCAGTCCTGGCTCAGGGGGAGATCCCAGGTGTGATTGGACTGTGGCAAATGTGACATTGATCTACACGAAGACCTGGAAGGAGGATCTGGGGAACTACAGGTCTCTCAGCCTGACCTCAGTGCTGGGAAAAGTCATGGAGCAGATCATCTGGAGTGCCATCACATGGCACATACAGAACAACCACGGGATCAGGCCCAAGTAGTGTGGGTTTGTGAAAGGCAGGTGCTGCCTGACCAGCCTGATTTCTTTTTATGACAGCATGACCTGCCTAGGGCATGAGGGAAAGGCTATGGATGTGTCTACCTGGAATTTAGTTGGGTAGAAAACTGGGTGGATGGCTGGGCCCAGAGAGTGGTGGGGAACGGAGTTACATCCAGCTGGGGCTGTCACCAGTGGTGCACCAGGGCTGGGTACTGAGGCCAGTTGTGTTCAGTATCTGTACCAGTGATCTGGACGAGGGATCAAGGGCGCCCTCAGTCAAGTAACACCAAACTGGGTAGGAGTGTTGATCTGCTGGAGGACAGGAAGGCTCTGCAGAGGGATCTGGACAGGCTGGATTGCTGGTCCAAGGCCAGTTGGATGAGGTTCAACAAGGCAAAGTGTCAGATCCTGCACTTGGGTCACAACAACCCCCTGCAGTGCTCCAGGCTTGGGGAAGAGTGGCTGGAAAATGTCTGGTGGGAAAAGACCTGTGAGTGCTGGTTGAGAGCAGCCAAACCTTAGCTGGCAGTGTACAACTACCTGAAAAGAGGTTGGAGCAATGGGGGAATCAGTCTCTTCTCCCAAATAACAAGCGATGGGACAAGAGGAAATGGCTGCAAGTTGCACCAGGGAGGGTTTAGATTTGATACAGGAAAAATCTCTTCAGCAAAAGGATGGTCAAGCATTGGAACAGGCTGCGCAGGGCAGTGGTTGAGTCACCATCTCTGGAGGGATTTAAAAGATTTGTAGATGGGGCGCTTGGGGACAGGTTTAGTGGTGGACGTGGCAGTGCTGGGTTGATGGTTGGACTCGATGAGCTCAGAAGTCTTTTCCAACCTGAATGATTCTGCTCTGTGTAGAAGACTTTGTTTCTCTTGTGAGGTCCCATTTTTGTCTGTCAGCTCGAGATCTGTGTCTATAGAAGCTTCTTTGTGAAAGAGTAATTCGGGCTGGACATGGGCTCCCCTCAATGTGTAAAGCATTCACCAGGATAAAACACGTTTGTATTCCTGTAAGAAGTGAAGAAATGAGTGACAGTTTCTGTTTCCAGTATATCTTTTATTTTTTTCTGTCCACAAAAGAACAGACAGCCGTCCTTTAAAAGGAAAGCACTTTGTAATGGCACATGTTTGCTGGACATACAGTCTAAATACTTCTGTTGACAAACTACACTATTTGATTGGGGAAAGGGGGAATTTCCTACTTATTTCCTTTATCTATAAGTATTTCAGCATCTCTACTTCAAAAAAAAAAAAAAAAAACCCACCACCACAACTTTCCAGAAGACGGCAAGTACGAAAAATAAGGAAATCAAATGGTAGCTTTTTTTCCTAATCAGTGTATGCCTCAGCATGCAGAATATTGTTGGCACTGACTTTTTAAAGACAACCACTGTCCTAAGAGGCCTTACTTTTTATTTTATTAAATATTATATCTCTTTTCCTTTGCATCAGCAAATCTAGAGATTTTTATTTTAAAACCAATTCCTGGGAGGCAGACAAGATTCAGGAGAAATAATCTCTTCCAGTGGCTGTTTTCAGCATGGACTGTACTTGCCCAGCTGAGGCTGTGTGACATTCAGGGAAACATACCTCCAGTATCCCTGTGGCTCCGTGCTTGGGACAGTCTCTGGTGCTAATTCTCACTCACTGGATATTGAAAGATGGCAGCTGTGTTTGTATCCTCCCACTCTGGATATTAAATGTGGAAAAGACACAAATATTTTTTTAAAAACCAACAACACAAACCCACAAAAATCCAGTCCTGAGGGGGTTAAGTCTTGTACATGTTTTACAGGCTCACAGAATATATTAGGATTGGCAATAGCATTGACCTTGCAGAAAGGAAAGAGACTTATACTGTAAAATCTTTGGAGCCACCTCGGGTTTTCTGACTGCTATCCTCAGATCAAGCAATTAGTTATATATATATTTGAAGTATTAGAAATAGGCTGTTTCTGTTGCAAAACGAAAACTAAAAGTTTCAGACACTTTCATTCCAAGGTTTTAAAAGATTGGTTAATTGTCTTCATTTTAAAATTAAACAGTGAAATACCTTATCCAAGAGCTTGACTATGATTCCCATCCCTGCAATGAAGACATGTGAAAATTATCTGATAGCTCACTGTGGTTTAAATGTTTTGGGACAGAAGCATGATAGCAGTAAAGTCAGGGAAGTTTGAGAAGCACAGAAAAGTTTATTTATTTAGGAAAAAAAAAAAAAAAAGATAACCATACCTGTGTAAAATTCCATACAGCTCCTGCATGCACTCCTGAGAACCTGCACGGGGGTGGATCTTACAGTGCTCTCAGGGTTGGATCCCAAACTCGGGCTGGGGTTACATTCTCATTTCTTGTGTCCAGTGCTTCTGTAAATATATGTGTATTTATTCTTCATCTTTGGCTACTGGTTGGCCACTCCACTACACACAAAAGAACTCAAGGGTTTGTGCTGAGTTTCTTTGAGGCCAGTGGCTGTGCTTTGGCAGGTCTTTGAGTCAGTCCTTCCCTATGTCCTGCCACCAGAAATTAAGCTCATTCCAGTCACCATGAGAAGGGAAATACCTGTCTCCTGTCCTCTAGTTGTACAAAATGTCACTGTACTCTATTGTCCATATGGCAGTTATTTCCAATATATAATCCTTGGTGTGGCTGAATATTCCTGAATATTCCCCACACTGATCATGTAAATATTTGTATTTCTTAGTCCAGTCCTGAGCAAATCCAGTGAGCAAAGAGCCAGAGAGAGCCCTGTGACATCTACCATTAAAGGCAGGAGCCAGTGTTTCTTTGCTTGACACCCAGGGCATGCACTCTAGTGCCAGCTTTGCCTTCTAAGTGCTACGAAGTCAGTGGTCCATACACCCTCCTGGTGTTCGTATTTCCTCTTGGACCATTCATTCATGCCCAGATGTGCAGCTACTTAATGATGGGTTGATAAAGACCTATAAATATAAGTGTTCATCTCCTTTTTTTCCCTCTCCTCTCCCCAAACCAGGTAAATATCTTCAATTTTATTCCAAATTTTCAGGAAGCAGACAAAGGATAACCTTTGACTTTCAAGAGAAACCATCCAAGCTTTTATTGAGTGTGATTTGCACTTCAGGGATCTTTGAAACTTCTCTTTGCTTGTGTCTGTCCTTGAGCTGACAAGGTAATTTTATTTTTCTGACTGAAACTTGCAGAATCTCACTTATCCATCTCTCTTTGGATCTCTCTTAGAGCTGATTGCCATAATCCTAGGTGTGCATCGTGCCTGCAAACCATCACTGGCCTGAACCTATCAACAGCTGTATGTACCTTTTGTTACAAGAGTCATCCCAAAAGAAAAAATGGTCTTATAGTAAAGAGGAGGGATGCCCATATGATCTGCATGGGTGCCTTTTGGGCTGCCACGTGGGCACGAGCCTGCAAACCTTGTTCTTGCTGCTTAGCAGTTCCCCCAGGCAAGCACTTGAGTTCTGCAACAGTCTGGCCCTGACTGAGGAAACTGGGGGCAGTATCATTAGTTTTAAGTTGATAATATTGAAAACTGCTAATTAATTTAATTGCCTGTGAGCACAGTGGCTTTGCCCTGCAGAGTTTTTCAGCAGACCACACATCAGCTTCAGCACTTATGTGTCAGGTACCTTCTGCTCTGTTGGGTGGCACCATGTTCGCAGCTGCTGGAGGCTTGCAAGCAACATCTGCCTTGCCCAACTTAGGTTCAAAGCCAAAAGGAGCATACTTGGGTGACATGGCCTGAGTTGGCAGCCATGAATGCAGTTCAGAAGAGCTGTCAGACACATCTGCACACACCTTGGAATCACAACTCTCTGGTGTTACAGGTTTATGGATGCCAGCCATTGGAACAGGTTCCAACCCTGGTATCCAGCGGTCTTTTCCAACATAAAGGATTCGACAGTTCTGCGATTCTGTCTGCTGAATTCAGCTAGGTCCATGTTAGCAACTTCAGTTCGATCAAAAAGTTTCCTTTTGGTCCGCTCTTGTGACCTAAGGCTTCAGTTCCTTCAGCTCCCAGTGCTGAGCTGCTCATGCTAAACAAGACAACTTGGGGAGAAGAATACATTTCATCCAATTTCTTCTAGAACACTGAGAGGGCGAGTGTGTGAAAACACAAATATTGTTTATGTGTCACCTCTCTACCCTTCATGCCTTTCAGGGGTTTGAAACAGGAAAGAGCTTTCCTAAAGAGTGAAATGAAGCAGTGTGTTACTTCTCCCAGGTCTCACTCCTTCCAGTCACTGCACTTGACTGGCTTTGTCACTCTTTCTGTGCCCTTTGCTCCCCTGTGCTCAGTGGCTGCTACCCAATACTGTGTAACTGGCACAGTGGTCGAGACCCTCATTCCTATGTCCTTGGAGCTGCCTGGTCACAGCAGCCCTTTTCCATCTGCAAGCTCCGTATGGAAAAGGTGTCCCCACCTCTGTTCCTTGCAAAACCTCCAGGAGCCCAGGGCCTGCCATCTGAAGTCGGTGCATTGAGGGCTCCCAGATGCCTCAGGCTGGTGTGACTCCACTGCAAATTGGAGGGAAGAGTGTCAGGAGGTTGCTTTGAAATGTCCAATTGCTGCTGCATGCTGTGTGTATCCAGCCCTGCCCCAGGCTTAGGGATCAGATTAGAGCACTGCTGCTGCTCCCTCTGGAGTCAGTGAGAATTTGGTTGTTGCTGTCAATGCCAGCAGAAGCAGTCGCTGAAGCAGCGGGCACTGACAGTGCCCCAAGCTCTGGGGCTGGAGGGGTCCCTGGGCTGTGGGGCTGCGAGGGAGCTGCCCCTTCTCACTGCCTCACGCAAAGCTGGGCCAGTCACAAGTGGGGCAGCACAGCAAAGAGGGAGCCTATGAGTCTCTTCCATCCTTGTCTCTTGAGATTTTTGACCTTTGAGCTTAAGGTGTACAAAAACAACTGCTTTTGCTCCCTCTCTGTATCCCCATGTTAAGCAATGCTGCTAAATCTGTCTGTAGCACAGCAACAAGGGAGAGGCCTCAGCCCTTCAGTGTGAGGAGCTGCCAGGCTCTGCCTGAGGAGCTCAGCCAGTGGGAAGGGAGCTGCTCCACACAGGAACGAGGAGCAAAGGACTAGCACCTCCTTCTTGGCAGAGCCCAAATTCTGTGGGGGAATAACAGAGTTATTCTCGTGTGCTGGTGCGTCAGTACTGCAGGTGCTGTGCCTGCAAACACATGGTTCGAGATCTGCAAAAGAATTCTGCAACTCTTTACTGGGTCACGATGTCACCAGTGCTAAACTCCACTTTAGTCCAAAGCAACCAGTTTACACCTGTGCTGGTGTCTGCTAGATTTTTTTCTTCAGGGTATCCAGACAAAAGTAAACAGAGGAGGAGCCTACATTTTCATTATTTATCAGAAATGTATCTCATTTTGCTGTACATTCCTTTTTTAGGACGTGTTATCTGTTTAAAAAAAAAGAAAAAAGAAAAGAAAAAACAGAAAAAATATGGAAGAGAAAAACAAAAAACAAATGTGTAGTGAAAAATCTTCTGTAACTTTGGATTTAGAGGTAACTGATCTTTTTAAAAAGAGAACTAAGTTATTTACTTTGTAAATGTGCTGATGGCATGGATCCATCTTACTGACCTCAGCATCCTTTTTTTAAAGTTTTTGGGTTTTGTTTCCAATATTAAGTTATTTTAAATTGTGGTTGAAGCAATAGGAAATTGAAATATGGATTGTGCATGACTGTGTCTTGAGTGTAAAAATATTGCAGTTTGAAACTTGGACCTAAAGTATTGCAAATAAAAGTTATAAATACCAATTGATTGTGTGACAGCAGCTTCTCCTGTAGGATGTGGAGCATCAGAAGGACTTCATCAGTGTGGCTGTGGGTGCTTTTAGCTTTGTCCTGTGCCACTCTATGATGACATGAAACAGGACATAACCTGCCACCAGCCCCGGCCACCCTCTGCCACCCCAGCTCCTTGGACCTTGTGTCCGCCGCATAAGCAGACACAAAGTGTTTCTGCTGCTTCCCCCTTTTGCACAATTACATAGACAGCTGCAATTTTTCCAGATCGCATGTCTCCATTGTGCAATATTCCTAAAAAACCTGAAGCCCCTCCTGATGAATACGGCAAGTTACACAGATGCTTCTCAGGTCCACTTCCTTCCTAGAAGTCTTGAAACTGCTTCTAAATACAGTTCACTTCAGCTCTTGGACATCTACTCATGCTGAGCTGGGAAAAACAAATCCCCAGGCCACTGGCTTCCAAGGTGAGTTCCACCAAAGAAAGAGCAATGTGAGAAATCTCTATCCATGCCTATCCTTCTAAAAAAACAGTACGCGGGGGGGCACATAGATGTGTCTTGTATCTAAAGGAAGGAGGGTGCAAGATGTATGACTGACACTTTCACTCTCCGT
>VZRO01003877.1:9821-26613 GCA_013397915.1 Daphoenositta chrysoptera
AATCCCCCTCACGTCCCCTTGGGGTCCCTCCCCGGGTTTCCTCCCAGGAACCCCCTGCAATGTCCCTATGTCCCCACATCCCCCCTTCCAGTGCCCGGCAGTGCACTCCCCAGTACCCCCATTCCAGCCCAAGACCCTTCAGCCCCACATCCCAGGTGGGACATCCCACTCGGCTCAGCACCCTAGAGATGGGAATGGGAACAGGCGGGGGCTGTTGGGCAGGACCCTCCCAGACCCCAGGTGTCCTGTCACTGGGCCCAGGGCCACCTCGAGGTACCTGGCCTCTATGCTCCCTTTTGCTCCCAGATTCTTGCACCTGGGCTGCAATTTTTTTCCCTCTTCCCTTCATCTGTTGATGGAAATGATTTACAACCGGCTTACACGGGCTGCCTGATCCAGGCCTTCATTGGACGGTCAGATTAACCGAGGGTCCTTCTGATAAAGATAATTACAAGGGGACTCCGCATTAACTTTGCATTATTAAAGAAAGACCCAAATCTCCCATCGCAAGCTGTTCCTGGGATTAGCAGAACAATAACTTTCATTTAGGATAATTGCCGTGGCCGGCGCTGGGGGCTGGCGGGGGGGACCCTCTGGACCATCGTGCTTCACACCAAGAAAGGCAACTGGGTGTGAGGGGAGTGAGAGGCGTGGGAGGATGCTGACACTTCCAGAGCCTCCCATTCGGGGTACTCGGGATGCAAGGATGCGTGGGGCATCCCCACCCAGGGCTGCTCCCTGGCCAGGCAGAGAGCACCCCGGGATCCCCTTGGGCATCTTCGCTTCTCCAGAGTGGTTTTGCTGCAGTTTTGCTGGAATAGGAGACTTTCACTGCTAGGCAGGGAGGATCTGCCACAGTAATTAGAAGTCATAATCCGGCCACCACCCACAACAAATTTCCTGTTTGAGCAGATATTAGTGGTTAAAACCCTAATTTTTGATGTTGTCCCAGAATCAGCTTGATTTCAGCAGTTTACATTGAGGCTGAGCTGTTGGGAGAGATGATGAAGCCTTAAATATGCATATGGCCTAGGCATTTGGAAAGTTTGGGGATAAAGCACGTATAATTGCTCCTAATCAGTTTATGAAACATAAAAGCTCAAACCCAAGAGAAAGCCGATAGATGCAGAAATGGAAATAGCGATTAAATCTCCCCGTGCTGGCAGGGTGGCCTGGATATGGCGCTGCTGCCCAGGGCGGAGGGTGACCGAGGCCGTGCCCTGGGGGATGGGGACACACCCGCTCCCGGGACAGGACAGTGGGGTGGGGTGTGGGGACACGCCTGCTGCCACCCCCGCTCCCCCACCTACGGTGAAGAGGGGCATCTCCACCGGTCCTTTGGACAATAAATCAGTTAAAGGATATCTTGATATATGCTCATCAGATAGGATTAGCTGGGATTAGACTAATCAGTAAATGTTTCTCTGCTCATTATTTTCCAAGGAAGATTTTCAGCTGATTCTCCGACGCCGAAAGATTATTAATCGCTTAAAGAGCAGAACATCAAACATCGCCCCTTGCTCTAATTTCCCTGGGGTTTGCCCCCCCTCTCCATGGGCAGGGTGCCTGTGCCAGCCAGCCCAGCAGCCTCAAGGTGCCCCAGCAGCCAGAACCTCCATGGGGCTCTACCAGAGCAGCCCGAGGCCACAGGGCCCTGGCCCCGGTGCAGTCCCATGTCCCAGGGGTGAACAGACTGAGTGCTACCTGCAGCTGATGCTGGAGCACTCCCATCCCTGCTGCACTTCTCAGGACTAGGGACACAGCAAGGTGGGACAATCCCCAAGTTGTCCCCTCCTTCCCATGGCTGCTCCAACACCATGTCAGACACCTGCCATGACCTACAGGATGGAGGGCATGCGTGATGGGATGGGATGGGTGCCTGGAGCTGTCCTGCTCAGACCCCAGGAACAAGCCTTGCAAGTCCTTAGGGGATTACAGATACATGCAGTATTTTGGCAGACCCTCCTCAGCCAATGATTGCTCCAGAGCCAGCATTTGGTGGGTTTTTGGAATCCCTGTCTTCACCATGGGGCTCAGGGCAAGGCCCAGAAGGATGTGCACTCACCCTGCAACCACCTGCTGTAGCAATGAGGAGGGGGTAGCAAGGAGAAGGTATCGAAGGGCCTGGTTTAGGGGATTAGTAATGGGATAAGACAGCTTTCACCTCCCTGGTTTAGATATGAATCAGGTCAATAATAAAGGACCATCTGACAGTTTCAGGCAGCTCAGGGTGGGAGAGGCCCCTGTGCCCCAGGCTGGATGGAGAACCCATCTCCAAAAGGCCAGACCTTCCTGCACAGCCATCCATTGTACCTGCACCAGCAGTCACAGCCTGGTAATTCCCCCCCAGCTCCACAGCCCACACCTGCAGCAGCTCCTGGCACCACAGACAGTCTGACAAGGGTGGGAACCTCAGTAAGTGTGGACAGAAGAAAAAGAGCTTTTCTTCCACCTCCTCTACATCCTGCTGGGTACATGAGGAAGTGATGGCTGTTGAGAAAGCATTGCCCCTGACTCGTGGGTGAAAAGGAACTGAGAAACAGGCCATAGCTAGAGGAGAAGGCAGCAAAGAGGGGGGTGTTGCAGCCAGCCACACCTGTATTTTGTAAGTTACAGATGAGCCTCCTCCTTGAAATGCAGGCAATGAGGCTTTCCTCAAGCTGCAGCAGGGCTCAGTGGTGGATTACGTGTGCACTCTTGGCCAGGTGGGAATAGTTTATGTAGTGGCCAAACACCCTCCATTTTGGGGTGATGGATTTGCAGAGGCAGGCAGCATGAACGTGTTAAATGAATCAGGGAACCTGTGCTCCCTGCACTGTCAGGCTGTGGGAAGTGCTTCGTTTGTAGCTCGACTGGCTGTGGGTGAAGCAGAGGTTTGCAGGGTGAGCACAGCCACAGCTGGCCATGCACCACCTGCTCAGCGCTGCGGCATCGCCAGCCCAGCTTACTGCAAGCGTTGTCAGCCCTAATTTGGCACGGGGGGTCCCCTTCCATGTCCCACTCTGCACGCCCCAGAGACATCCCTGCTAATTCCTCTGCACAGATTTCTGTCTTAAGGCATTTGCCTTTGATTAAAACCAGAAGAGCAGTCACGGTTTAAGTGGAGTTAAGGAGCAAACCATGTGCCGCTGCGCAGGGCGCTCACATCTGGAGTGTCGCAGATTTAATCAAACTCCTGGGAAGTGCCGCACGCAGACAGCTGTCACAGCAGCCTGCAGCCCGTCTCCTAATTAATTCCTAGCCAACACAGGGCAAACAAATGGCCATCAAGGTGCTACACCTCGACTGGAGGCGTGGCTGGCTGTCATTGAGCAAGCAGAGCTCACCCCGTGTATCTCCAAGGAGCTATAGGTGATGTAGCCTGTGGAAAGCCCTGTTCTTGCTTCTAGGGAAGAGCCTGGGGCTTGTACCAGAGGTCTGTATGTATGGGAACAGGAGGGACAGAGTGTTCAGGAAGAAACCCAGATGGAACATCACAACAGCTGTAGCTCTGATTTCTGTTTGCTCCTTCAGCTGCTGCTTTTTGCTTTCAGTCCTTCTTGCTTCTTCCAAACTTGTTGCTTTCTAGTACCATTTATCTGCCCATCTCACATCCCCTCTTGATCTACACACGATGTGTGAGCTGGGACACAGCCCCACAGCACAGGAGATGCTCTGCCTGGTGCTACCCGGGGCCTGGCACCTGACGAAGGTTCTGGGCGAACTCTGCTTCCACAGCCTCACACAAAATCTGGGCAATGGCAAAACAGGTCAGGCCCAGACTCGGTTCTCCTTGGTGCTCATTCACAGCTCATTAAAGCTAATTGAAATGACTACCAAAGCTGTGTCTGTGTGGGTGTTTGGAAGCTCTGGGTAAGGCACAACCAGGCTGGGAATACCCAACTGTGAGGAGCCCCAAACTAGCCGATGGACTGTCCATTCCAATTAGCCCCACAAAGGAGCTATTATTCCTTTGCACTATGCTTGTCTGATTACTTTATCTTATTATTTTTTGATCATTCCTCCAAAATGTGCTAATTAAACAGAAATCATCAAGTCAATTAGAGAAACACTCATTAAAGCCGAAAAGAAAAGAAAGTATCGGCAGAAGAAAAACGGCTGTGAGTGTCCCAAACACACACAATAGCTGCCAGATTCATTAAATCAGCAACTCCCAAAAGAGGGATAGACATTGTCCCACTCTGGTCTGCGCCCTGGAAATGAAACTTCCCAAGTGATGGAGTCAGACTCCTCTCCTCTCCTCTCCTCTCCTCTCCTCTCCTCTCATTCCCATGGCTTTCCCAGCTCCCAGCCCAGGAGTACAGGGAGCCCCCGGGCAGCACCTTCTCCATGTTCATGCCCAGCATCTTGCCAAGCAGAAGCCTTCCAGAACAATGCTTCCCTTTGCACCTCCCTTTCCTGGCCTGGAAGCAAGACACGGGAAAATCCAGGAAAACATGTAAACCAGTGATTTCAGCGAGTAGAGAAAGGGAGATTACAGTTTGTTCTGACCCCAGAGTGGCAGAGCGTCCAGCCCAGCTCTGCTGCTGCCCAGCCTTTGCATTTCCAAACCAGTTCAGCCATGCCTAATCACAGGCACTATGCTCTGAGACCCAGCAGAAGCACTTCTCCTTTAATTAATCTCCAAGTTTGCTATCTGAGTGCTGTGCCATATGGTATTGATTTTTCAGCTTGGTATGACAGCACTTGCCATGAAAGAAACTAACCTAATTAAAGCAGGGGACATCAGCACACAGGCAACTACTCTCACTCTTCCCCTTAACATGGCTTTTTAGATGGGCTCTCCTGAGTGCAAACAGGTGCTGAAAGGGGGCACATCTACTTGCAGGTGAATGCAGAGGTCTTGGCTGTGCAAAGAGGTCCAGATCCCTTTCTCACCACTGGCCTGGGCTTGCTGTGACAAATGGCACCTGGCCTTTCCCAGCTATCTCCACTCTGCAGCTGAGCAGGGAGATTCTGAAGCATGGCTTCCCAACATGAACCAATGTCTCCATTTATTCTCAGGCAGACCAGACAAGTCATTAATGAGTTTCACAGTGTCCTCCCTCTCCCTCATTAACAACTGGACTCCTAAGAGACCTAAACTGGGGTCTTTTAGCTGAAGACTGATGTGACAGTCTCACAGATCCCATCTGACATCACACAAGCAAATGACCCTTGACCCAAGCTATCTTGTCCCAAACAGCCCATCTAAAGGACCTATAGAAATGGGAGAAAAATAACATAAATATATCCATGTGAATGGATCCTCCTTCTCGGAAGAGTGAAGGCACATGTGCTTGTCTGTCTCATCTTTGTAGGCAGCCACATTATTTGGTGTAAGAAATACAGATAGAGTTCCTGTACCTCACTTCACCCATTTTACTTGACCCTGCAGGAAAGCTGTTCCCGGCCCAGCTTTCCTCCACACACTCAGGGATGTGCTTTCTCTGACACTGCATTCTGCAATTTTCTTTTTGGATGCAGAAAGGGCAGCTTTCAACACGTGGGGACTTCCACTGCCTGGTTCTCCTTTTATAGCTCAGCCTTGCTCTCACCAAAATCAGTCCTACACCACCTTCTCCTCTATTCTCTTACATTGGCAGCACCTAGTTGTCAAACTCATAAAATTTTCTTGTGGGACTAATTTTTCCTGCAATAATGGACAGATTTTAGCACAGAGGAGTTTTCAGCTTTCCTACCAGCTCCTGGGTTTTGCTTTGACAGGATTCCTCTAACATAGTCAAGGTGGGCCTTGATGCCAAAAGGGAACATATTGTATAAAATTAACAGATTGAATGTTGCTGACAATGAATAATTATTTAATCATCTCAAATGGACTTATATTATTGGTATTGTCACACTCTGGGGAAAAAAAGAGGAGGAAAGGTAAAAAGAGGAAGAAATAAACTTCTCCCTTGTGGGATTATTGTCTGCAGTCTTCCCTTTCGTCTTGAGGTTACGATGGATTTTGAAGGTAGAACAAATGTATTTTCTTCCTATTTGGAAACAGCAGTGAAAGCTCTTATTTCCTGTTGCTTGATACCTAGAAAGTTTTCGGTTTCTCCAGGGAAAAGATGCCTGGTCACTGGTTTCCTTCGGCATCCCCCAGCTCAGCCTCCTTTGCAGCTGCTGCAGAGCTCTTCCAGCCAATGCACTCCCCAGACTCCTGAGCGGTGAACACGAAGCAGCGGCAGCAGAAACCCTGGGCAATACCCTTCCCTCTGCTCTTGTCTGCCCAGGGCAGGAAATCTGTGCCTCAGTCCCGTTTTGGGGGCCATCCCAGCAGGATGCACACCCAAGCAGGCTACCTGCATCTCCCCTCCTGGCTGGGAGCCCGCCATTCATCCTTCCCTCTCTTTTTAAGTGACCCCCCGTTTGTTCCTTTAGCTCACAGGAGGAGATGTAACAAAGAGCCCCATGGTCCTGCACAGTGGCTGAGTGCTCATTTGTTTGGCAAAGCAGCCCCTGAGGCTGGGGGAAGCCCTGAGAGTGCAGCTGAGCTGTGTGGCAGGCTGTGGGGCAGCCATCCCCAGGGGCAACCTGAGAAAAGAGGCAATTAGCCAGCCCCTCACCAGCACAGCAGGAGCGGTTCAAGGGGAAAGAAAAGCCGAGCCCTGGTGGTAATGACATTTTTCCACATGGGTAAATGCATTGATCTGTGACAAACAATACCAGGCTGTGCCTCTGGCTGTGGTGCAGAGGAGGAAAGGATGGGAGAGCTTCCCCATGCAAGATGTTCAAGACAGGAGTTTCCTAGATTCCCTGCAAGAAGCTGAATATCTGTGGAGGATGAGTCCCTAAGGATGTGTCCCCAGACCCTGCTGAACCAGGGCCAGACTTCCCAGCGGGTGCCAGGAGCTTCTCCTTAAAGGCAAATGTGATGCAGGTGAGCCTCATCCACAGCCCTATCCCACGTCCTCAGAAAGTCCCGCAGAGCACATGAGCAGGGCACAGAGCACTCAAGTAAAGGTGCACGCACGAGCTACCCTGGGTAAATGGAGGCTAAAGCAGTGACAAATCTGCTCCTGTCCCTGACACCCTAACTCAGCACCTTACTTTTGCCCACTCCCTGCAGGGCAGTGACAGCGGGCTGATCCCACACTTGTAGAGCACCTGAGGTAAGACAGCATTTGTGTAACACCTCAACCCATGCCTGGGTTGGGGCATCTCTCCCAGGGCAATTCCTCTAGGAAAAGCCCAATCTGTAAAGGATGAACCCTGGCACTCCTGGACCTCTGCTTTGCTTGGAGCAGTTCCTTCTACTTCCCTGCTTCCCATAAAGTAGCCAGATGACCACATATAAATACCACTACTCAGCCAGAAGTGGTGGGATGTCCCAGGCACACCATACACCCTCTGAACTGGGCATCATGAGTGTTTGAGAAGAACCATGTAGGAGTATATTATTAGTGTTTTGTCGTGGAATGGACAAAGTGGTTTAGGAGAGCACAGGGCAAGGCACACATCCTGTCCTAAGAGCTTAACTTCTAAGCTTTAATCAGAAGAATTAGGGCTTTACTTTGGCTCGAATTTAATCAGAATGAATAGCAGAGATGGTCGTGCCATTTCGTAGGCAGGGTGCTATCTGCTCAGGCATTCCCTCCTGCCTCACATCGGCCAGGCTGCACCCCGGGTGATCAGGGTCTGCCTCTGGTGACAGGCACTGTCCCAAGGGCCACAGCTAACCTCGGAGTGCCTCGGGCAGCATCAAAGCCCTGTTGGCTCTGAGGGTGCTTTCCAGGCTGCCTTTGCCCCTCCTTTTGGAGGTTTAGCTCGAGGTTGGCCCCCGTGGAGCTGTGCGAGGTCTCGGCCACCTGGATACACCTGCACGCATCCGACAGCAGCTCCAGCAGTTCTCCTGCATCTCTGCTCACTCAGCACTCTCCTTTGGGCTGGAGCCATCAGGGAACAGCCCTGGATGGCCACGGCATTGCCAGCTGGACTGGAGCCTGGGAGCTGCTCTAGCCCGGCTTCCACCGCGCGTGCGGTCGCATGGCTGGGCCGCGGGTGGAGCGGGGCTGAACCAGATTTCCCGACAGCAAGAGCGAGCATAAAGGAAGGAGACTCGTTCTGTTCCTGGCAGGCCTCTCCTCTCGTCACACAGGGCGTGCAGATGCTTCGGCAGGGCAGGACGTGCACAGGGAAAGGACCTGGGGCTAAATGCAGGGTTGGTGTTGCTCTTTTCCCCAACTCAGCTCCTGCCTCACCCACCACATCGCCATGGCACCACTCTTCCTTTCTTTTTAGCTGCAAAATAGCACTTTTGATTGGTATTTCACCTGGCAAGCTCAAATTCAAAGCCAAGAGCACCAATCTGAAGCTAGTTAAAGGAAACCACACCGTCCTCTGCTGAGAGCTGCCATGGTCAGAGGATTTTTGTCACTTAGCTTATTCCACCCTGCTTTTTTTTTGACACTCTCTCCTGTTCTCTTTTGCAAGCACATCCCTCATTGCAAAGTCAAACCCCAGCTGCCCTGGGCACCGTGCCACTCCGCCACTCTATTCCCTGGCCAAACCGAATTCCTGACCATGGCAGCAGGCAAATATCAGGCACACATACTGGATGTGACCCTCACCCCAGCTCTTCTCACTCCTTGCTCCATTTCCAGCTTGGATCTTCCTGAGCAAAATCTAATCAGGTCTGTGTAAAAAAATAACAGAGTGGGAAAGAAAAGCCCTGACCATATTTTTAAATAATACCAAAAAGCTGTAAGTATGTGGTCGGCCTGTTTGTTCTTACTGCATGGGATCAGCCTGATTATTCAGGGATTCATTTTTATTTCTGAGTTTTATTTTTTTCCTATTCAACAGCTGCACATTAATAAAAACTCCATTTATTGGAGGATTTGGCTGGGATTGCTATAATAAAATAGAAGGATTTGTGCCGGGCACTAAAAGAACTCTCTACAAAAAAAGTGGTGTTTTCCCTGTGATTAGGAGCACCAGAACATATTGTTTTGCTGTGTAGCACCATCACTGCCAAGGGTGGTGACAGATGTCTTGTGTTAATGTTGAATGATTAAATGCCATTTCTGAAGCCACTCCCTATCTATGTAGCACGGTGCTACTTCACCCACACAATCTGCCTTCAATCTGTTCCCTTTGCTGAGAGCATCCCGCCCTGCTGACTGTCAAGAAACCCCCATCACCACCCCACTGCACACTGTGCCCCAGAGCCAGCTGTGTCCAGCCAGCGTCTGGACATCAGCCTTCCTGATGCCCTGTTGGGGCAGCTCAGAAACAGAGGATGCAGCCAGTGGAAACAGAGACAGGTACAGCTCTTGGGCTTCTCATCCTGCCATGGTGTTCGTCACCCACACGGAAAGGTGAGGGTGGGTTTGGTGGGAAACGTGAGGCCAGCCCAAGAGGTCGCTACTTCCAGCTCTAGCTCTGCTAAAAGAGGTGATATGTTCCTGCACACTTTCCTCTCTTCTGTACACAGGCCCCTGCTTGTCATTTGTGACCCTTGCCCTTGGGGGCAGAGAGCATCCCACCTGTGGGTGGCTGCACGGCCGTGTCCAGCTACACCAGGGCCTCCACAACCCTCTAGCACTGCCTTAATGCTTTCCACCGTCCTCAACCCATCTCCTTTTACTCTCTTACTCTCATAAACCTCTACAGCCCACGGACTGCATCCCACTCTGCCCAAAACCAGGTAGGTGACTCAACTCTGGGAAGAAAAAAGCCTCTGCCCAGAAGGAGAAGATGGGCAGACCAGCAGCAAGGTGGAAGTGGTGGCTCACTGCTGTCCACCTGAAATTTAGCAATGTTCCTCTTCTAAAAAGCCTTCTCTGGTCTCAGCAAACGTGCACAGAGACACCCTGAGAGAATCACACGTGCACGCACACACAGATCCTTGATCAGGACGCCTGTATCCTCTGGAAGAATGTTGTCTTCACAAAACCATCATCTGTTTGTTTGCAATGACCCACTGCAGAGACCAGTCGTGCCCAGCACTTCCAACCCCCACACACACAGGCAGCATCTGAGTCCCAGCACTGCACGGACGACAAATAAGGTTGTTTCCCCAAACAGAGCTGATGTGCTAGGGGGAAGGGAGGAGCTGGCTGAGGAAAATCTGGCTGCTCACATGCATTCCCACATGTCGCTACAAGTCCTGTCAGTCAAGGAAGGAAACATGGTAGGGGGCACTTTGGCAAGCTGGGAGTTGCATAAAGATGTTAAAGAGAGGGATGAGAGGGATGTGGGAATCCAAGCCAAGGGGATGCTGCTGCACGTGCTCACACCACCTACAAACAGCACCTTCTCCACTCCTCTGTTCACCTCTCTCCATGCATCCTGTGCATTTGGGGGGCTGTCCCCCCACTTTGTCCCAGGACCAAATGCCACTGAAGATGTCATCCCCCCAGCTGCACAAGACAGCTCTTCTGCAAAGCTTGAGGGGGCAGGAGGGCAAGGTGGGGCCAAACAGCAAGAGGCCCAAATTGACTTATTTCTACCACCTCTCCTTTAAAAAAATATGAAGCCCTGCCGTCACTTGTTAATCCATCAGCCTGACAGGTCAAGTTGAGCAGGTTGCCCGCTCGCTTTCACTTCTCCCCCAACTTAATCTCTGTGCTAAATTGCAAGTTGATAATGGGTTACCATTAATTATTGATTTTCCAGATAATACTTGTTAAAGTGGAATTAACGCTATTGTTTCTGAACAAATACTGCCCAAATACTGTGTTTAGTGGGCTTGTAATCAGCTTTACCCACTTCTCCTCTAATCTGATTGAAACAGATTTCCTACCAAATCTTTTTTATCATTTCGTTGATATTAAAAGGTCACATATTTATGCCTGCCCAAAAGTTTAATTTAAGTTACTGCAATTGATTATCATGACATATTCATGCACAAACAGCAGAGTGCTGATGGATGTACTTTAATTTAGAGTGGGAATGAAGAAGCAGAGAGAAACAGCCAGCAGGAACACTTTCTGTGGCATTCACTGAGTGATGTTAGGCATTGTACATTTTAGCTTATTTTCCCAAGCCCTATATTATGATTCTGTTCATCATAATGCCTTTCGACCTGCTGCATTTACTCCATCATAATTATCCTTTAATACTCTTATAAATGAACTTTTAGCTTATCTTCTGTTAATTCTCAGAACAAGCAAAGCACACACGTAACAAACAAAGCCATCTAAATAAAGTGTTTAACCCTTGTGGTGGCTTTCCCTGATTATTCAAAGGTGGGTTGTGCATTTAAGAGGTAGATGGCTTGAATTCACTTCCTCTTGTAAGGTACAGAATGCGTGATGGCATTTTAGCTCCTCTTCAAGCCGAGCCCCACAGAACAAGTCTCTGGAAAGAAAAAGCAATGAATTTAAAGCAAAAAAAACCTAGCTGGCAGGAGTAACACAGATCAGTCTGGGATTTCTCCAGTTCTGGGCAGCCAACTAAGCTGAATGGCACACAGGACCCGAGATGAGCTAGTTAGAGAGAGAAGATGGAGGTGACTTGTCTCAAGCACCTGGGAGACTTTAATTTGATTTCCATCTGAGCCATGAGCTCTCAGTGATCCCTTGGACAACTGGCTCTCTAGGACATGGAGGACATGGAGACCCCTGCCAGTCTGTCCTGTGTTCCTGTACATTGGAGCAGAGGGGGTTTATTCACAATACAGCCACAGTACTAAACACTATGACATCTCTCACCTTGCTTCTCCTCCCCAGCCATGCTCAAGCCATGGTGGGAAATGGGAATGCACCAGCTTGTTCCATTTCTGTTTTGCCGAGTTTGGCACATGATCACATCTCAGCAATGGTCTCCACAGAGGTTTCTGTACACAGAAACATTTCAGCAATACAATATCTGGGCAGCACAAGACCAAAACTGCTTTGCAGTTGTAGCTGGGTGCAGGTGAGACCTGACTGAAGATGTCATCTGCCAGCAAAGTCCTCCTCGCTTTTCATAACCCAGGAGGGATGAGACTCTCCAATACTCCCAGCACCTGGGACACCTGCCACTGACCCAGCACGTCCAACTCCCTCAAACTCTTCTACAGGATGGTAAAACTGCAGCCCCTCTCTGCTGTGACCTGATTTCCCTGCTCCAGCTTGTGAGGAGTGTGGGAGCTGGCACTGGTCAGTGCCCGCCTCCCAAGGCAGAGGGCACAGCTGGACACTCACCCCCTGCACAGCCCTGCTGCCCCTGCATTCCTGGATGTCCCAGATGAGGACTAGATCATTAAAGCATCTGTGGCACGAGGAGGGGTGACAGCAATTCAGTCTCAGTTGCTCTTGCTGTGATCACTCGAGTCACCGTGCTGTGGTTGTTCATTATTAGCATGACAAGCAAAGCAAGAGAAGTTCCCTTTCTTGGAGAGTTTGTTAAACCTGGACATACAAAGGCAGAGAAATGAAGCATTACTTTCCTCACAGGAGCTCAGATCCAATATAGCTGTGGCTGCCTGGCGCTCAGGTGTCTACATGCAACCCTGGAAACCTTAAACACCTTTTAAGCAGTTGGTCAATGGTAAGCCCAAGCAGCTGCACATTTTCCCAGGACACATGGCAACGAGGTCCTGCAGGCAGAGGAAGGAACAGAAATGGATGGATGCTTCAACCACCAGGCTGTTGTCCTGAAATGACTCCACATACAGCAGGGAGGGTATGTGCTTCCAGCGTTTCCTTCCCCATGCACATCCTGCATCTGCCTGTTCCTAAGACAAACTGCTTTAACTTTCCAGCAGTTCAGCAGAGAGTATCTCACCTGACTAATTCAGAGGTAGTTAGAGGACAGATCAGTAGAAAATTCTTAAGATCCTTTTTTATTGCCTAGGCAAACTCTGCAACTTGCCAGAGAAACTCAGATTTTCATGGAAATTGAGTGATATTCAGTGAAAAGCTACTGGCGTGCATAATGAGAAAATACCTAATTCTCCCAAAGAAGGTTTTATGCCCGTAAGTGCTTCGACAATAACCTGGAAGGGTTAGATTACAGCCAGTAATGTCACGCAGACCTCTAGAGGAGATTAACTCAGGAGTTTTGTTATTAAAGGTGTACAATTCATGAGCCCAACTCCACTACAGTGGTAGACATTAAACAGTGCTAAAAATGGTTAACAGCCCTCAGCAGCTCCACAAGACAACTTGTCCCCATTGGTGCACATTCCAATTAAAAAAAAAAAAATCTTGAGAAATAACAAATGATACAGCCATCCTCTTTGGTCCCCAGCCCATCTTATTTGCTCTCTAATATTATTTGTCCTCACAAAATCCTGTTACAGTCTTTTCCCTTGTTTTGCCAGCAAGATGAGGATTCTTTTAGTCACAGGGCTGGATCCTCAGCTGCTGTGGACTGACCCAGCTTTCTCAGCAAACAGGACTATGTTGACTTATATCAGCTGGGAATCTGTTTGCTCTCCCGCTTCACAGGGAATGGACTCACAAAGATTATCAGTTAGCTTTAAGACTATCATGTTTTTATTGTAAAGAAATCACTCTAAAAGCATTTTTCTCTATCCAGTTTTTAAGAATCCAATCCTCTGCCATAGCTTAAGGACAAACAATTTCATGATTACCACCAGCAGAGCCAAGGCCAACCTGAGAAAATTTTATTTATTTCCTGATAACATAATCCATATCCCACTGAATTGCCATGTGAAATATACTCCTGTGTAATACCAAAGTGTTAATGGCACAGAATAAAACTGCAAGCTGGTTTGAAATGCAGAGATTTTGAAGGAAAAGATATGAAATCACATAATGCAGCTCCATAATCGTTTGACAATAAATGATCCTTTTATCCGATTATTATTTCAGTTGCATGTCTTTAATAAAATGCAGCAGTTACCCATTCCCCCAAGCATTTGGACCACAGTTATGATCGAAGAGCAGTGGCCTGTAGCAGGAAAGCTGCATCCTGGTCCTTTTTTACCCCATGCACAGCCCAAGCTCCTCAAATGGTAGGACCATCAGCAGGGTGAGACTTAGGATCACAGGAACAATTGCTTTAAATTGCAGCAGCTCCAGGGAAACCATCACACCAATGGTTACAAACGAGCAGGCAGGAATTGGCAAGGACAGACATTGAAATAAAAAGACAACACTGAAATAGACCATGACTAATAGAATCAAAGAAAGTAAGAAGGAAGTTCCTGCTTTTACCAAGAGCAAACATATCTCCTGTTTGTTAGCTGGCTTTCCTACAAGATGCTGATTGTTAAGCTGCCATTCACAGTTCAGAACAATTTTCTTTAAGCCAATAAACTTCTGCAGTTTCAAACAAGCAAAGAAGCAGTGGTCACATCTTTTGGAGAAAGCTTCAGGTAACAACCTGCTCCTTACTTTTCCAAAGAGGAAAAGTAGGTGACTCAATGTGTAAAGAAGTTGTGAGTGCTAACACAGCACCAGGAAGTCCTGCTTTTTATGGTTTCAGAATAGATAAATGACCCTTTTCCATGAGATTATAAATTGGCTCGAAGATTGTAAACATGCTGATAAAATACTACTACAGCTTCTCAAATGAATTTTATTTAATTCTGGTTTAAATAGAAATGAGTGTAATACAAAATGGCTGTGCACATATTGGCCAGTTTTCAATCTAATTTGACTGCTAAATACTGAAATCAACACCAGCCTTTTCTCAGCCCAGCAGAGTTTGGTTAACCACTGAGCTGCAAAGAAACATTAAATGTTACAGAGTTTCCATCACATTTGCAAAGAGGAAAAATCAACACTAAACAGCACAGGGTCTGGTCAGACGTGCAAGCAAATTTAGCCACTTGCAGAAATACATTTTTGCTTTCAAAAAGCACATCTACATCTCAATGGAAAAGATGGTATCTAAAACAGCTGAAGGAAAGGTTGAATAAAATGCCTTGGTTGGAAAACATTCTCTCCCAGATGCAAGATGAATTTGGGTAAAAAAGAAAGGGCACATTTTTTACCATGGATTCCCTAAGGTTATTTACAGCAGGCAAAAAAAAATTGCTGTTCTTAACTGTGCCAACTATGAACTTGGCTGTTCATACACGGTGTCATGTGTACATCGGGTAGAGTGACACTCTCAGAAGAGAGACACTCTCATTCACCCTCAGAAAAGACATTATCAGAAACTACAGCATAAAAATAGGAGGCAGAGATGGATTTTCTTTTTTGGGGGGGAGGGCGGGGTGGGGGGCTGACGTTATGTGGCGTCTGGCAACTTGAAGTTAGAAATGTAGATGCCACAGAACATCTACCACATCAGCTTCTGAGACTTCCCAGAAGAAAAGCAGATGTCCATGCAGGACAGTCACAGTACTTGACCACAACTTGCTTTTCTATAACTTTTGTCAGCTTTGGCAGTAGCCAAAAACAGAGACTACTACTGGACGTCTGGCAGGAATGCAGTGGTCCAGAAGGTGATCATATAGGAGCACCTGAATACTTTTATTAGGGCCTGAAAGGCATGCAAGGTAAGCAGCTGAGCTAAAACCCAGCTTAGGACAGTGAGAGGATGGTGGGAAGACATCAGCAGTGATGCATATATTATGTAGGTCAAAGTTACAAAGTGTTAATATAGCTCAGATTATAAGATATCCATGTAACCTAATATCAGTATAACCCCAATCATGACTTTTATCAACCTGAAGCATTTTATAACCTGAAGCATAATTTTCTATACTTATATAGCCTAAATCATAGCTTTTACTTATGTAGCCTGAATCATAACTTCTATACCTATGTAACCTGATACTTATATAACCTGAATCGTAACTTTTGATACCTATATAACCTGGTAGAAATAACTTTTTATACAATGTAATGGGTAGTATATGGTTAACTAGTTGCTTAAATGCTGAATAGACAAAAAGAGAGAAAAAGATTCACCAGGTGTGTAGTTTCAGAGATAGGTAAGTGTAGTACTAATGAGAAGTTGGCAAGTGCAGAGCCAATTAGCCACAAAACAAAGAATTTAGACCGGTTAAGACCAGAGAGACCAAGGATCACCATAACTACGTGTGCTCCAAAGACAAAGCTGAAAAGTTCAAGTGCAAAGAAGACTTTAGAAGCCTTCATCAACGACCCCCCTGAAAACCCCTGAACTAGGGGAGTGCAGGCACAGTGAGAAGAAATTATCTAATAACCATGAGATCATACTATGTAAATTAGCTCTGGCACATATGTGATGATGTTGTAATGACATGGCAATAATAAGCATAATTTACTGTATAAATAAACCACAGCACTTGACAAAGGTGGGTGAGTTAGGAGGAGAAATCCCCTCATCACCAGCACAGCAATAAACAAATACCTGCTCTATAGACATCGGTCTGTGGGGATTTATTTCCAGCCTATCTTTCGGGCATCAGCAGGTTGAAAGCTGCAGCAGAACCCTGAGACAACTGCACAGGTGAACAAAGCCAGTAAGAGCTCAACCTCTTTGGAAGGCACAGATTAATCGGAGTGTCTGACCAAAATGCCCAGGTATGACAGATATAGTCACACCTCACCTATACTGTCCTTCTGCTGACGAGGTAGCAGTTTGGGTTTTTGAACTGGAGAGCTAAATGTGGTGAAAACACTAAGAAGGACTGTCCATTCAGTTAGATTCCTTTCCTTGCAATGTCACTCTCCTCCAGCTCCAGCAAATTCAGACCAGAATAAAAGTAATGCCATTAAATCAGTCAGAATATACTGGTAGCTCTGGTGTTTCTTTGGCTGCTAAAATCCTAACGTGGGACTTCTCCAGAAATGAAGGAGCAGTTCAGTTACAGGATTGGGGTCACATCTCCAAGCACAGAGCATGAGCACCAGAGATGGCAGTACAAGCTGACAGCTGTCATGTGTTCCCGTTCACAAAAAAAAAAAAAAAA
>VZRO01003877.1:36166-105319 GCA_013397915.1 Daphoenositta chrysoptera
GTTTTTTTTGGTGGGGTGTTGTTTGTTGTTGTGTTGGTTTTTTTTTGTAAGCACATTTTCGCGTGGGCGGCCCGGGCTCTGTGGGAGCGCCCTCCCCTCCCCTTCCCGCGCCTGCGCCGTGAGGGCGGCTCGCCCGTGAGGCGGGCGGCGGTGCCATGGCGGGGCCGGCGGGGGCGGCGTGAGTTTGGGAGGGAGGGAGGGAGGGAAGGTCCCTTGCGGCAAATCTTGGCGTCCCCTGACAAAGGCAGGGAAGGGACAATCGCGGTTCTCCCCAGGCAAGCGGCGGTAGGGGGGTAGCGCTTCCAGGCTGCCGTGCCTCCTTTTTCCAGCCTCCGCTTTCCTGCGGTGGAGCTGGTGTCTCCTCGAAGGATCACCCGGTCCCTGCGGCTTTCCTTCCTCCTGTGACATTTAGCTCTGGTGTAGCTGCAGCTGAGGCCTTCCTGGCACCAGGAAGATCGGAGTTGATCACCCCGTGACCTGCAGCGATTGCTACCTGCATGTGCCTGCCTGCTGATAGAAAGCAGAAAGATTTTTCAATTGTTTGCGATGCCATCTTCCTGATTTCTGTGTCATGACAATCTACAGTTCCCTTTCCCTTAAGCCGATCCATTCTTGATGTGTATATGTGCCTGTGATTTTGTTTTCCTCCATTTTTATGAAGTGTTGTCTTACCTGGTTTTGGAAATACTCTGTAATCACCTTGATTTTAAATTCCTCCCCTTCACACCTTCTGTATGGTTCCTGAATTCACATCAAGATATGACATATGTGTCAAAAACCTTGTTTTACTCAACTTCATCAATTGGTTTGCTTTTTCTTTGTTACTCAATCAAAAAAGGAAAAATTATCTGTAATTTTGCTGCCCATAAATCACCACCGACTGTTTTTTTAATCATCTGAATGATGCCATGTGAGGGCTTGTAGATTTTGTGGGTTGTGCTTTGCTGTGGTTTCTTTCCTGGTATTGGAGATGGGGGAGGAGGGCACTCAGTTCTCTGGATCTTGCATCTTACCTTTCAAACGTTAATTTTTCAATTGCCTTTGTCCAGTCTTCTGGGACCTCCTTCACCGTCAGGGAACTAACAAAGATGACTGCCCAGAGAAGCTGTGGGATCTTCATCCTCGGAGTTTTTCACAGTGCTCTTGGATATAGCCCTTAGCCACATGGAGGGTCCCAACAGCTGCCCCTGCTGTGAGCAGGACATGGGGTGATGAACCTCCTGAGGTCCCCTCCCACCTCAGTTACTGTATTTAGCTTCTCTGAACCCTCCTTATTTCATGCCTTAATTAAGCAATGGGGGAAAAAGAGATTTGTGCTGCTCCATGCCTTAGGGTGAGCTGTGGAATGGAAAGAGGTGCTAAAGGAGGCTGCGTTCCTTCTGCTCCTTGGGGAAGTAGTGTCCAGTGTGGTGGGCATCATACTTTTAGAACCTTCTATCAGGTTGGGAAAATAAATCAGATCTTTTCTCTTCTGTTGGATGTAGGAGTGATGTGGGGACCACCTGTTCTGCGTGAAGGACAAGGAATAGACCACTTGACAAAGGGAAGAAGCAAAGCATCCCATTAAATGGAAGCCATGAAGATATCGAAGCGGTTCTTCGCTTTTGGGATTTTGACATGCATAGCTGTTTATGTTGCATACATAAAATGGCACTTGGGCTCCAGACCATTTGTGGGAGCCACAGAAGGAGTTGCTGAAAGCAGGGGAGATAAACTGACCCATAAGGCAGTGACCACAGACCTCTCGGTCTTTTATGGGATTATGTTTGACGCAGGAAGCACGGGAACTCGTATCCATATATTTAAATTTGCACAGCAGCCAAGAGGTATGTCCTGCTCATTGCATGACAGATTAAGTCTTCCATAAGTTGTGGAGCAGATTATTGATGGCACTTTTTAGGTATTACTTGAACAAACACGCTTCAGGTCTTTATAGAGAGCCAGCAGGAGGTATGTTATGGTTCAGGCATGTGTGTTTGGATGAAATTATGAAAACGTTCAACAAGGAGAAAATGCTATAATGTCAGAATATGAGCTAAATAGCAGCTGTACTTTTAGAGTGGTGGCTTGAAGGAGGACAGTTTTTCATCACACTGGTGGAAGGGAGAACTATAAATTCAAACTGCCTTATTTCTCCAAATTTTTTAGGTTGTTTGGTGTCTCCAGTTCCTGGCAGTGAGCTGCTTTTCTCTACAGTGTCTGATTTAGTGCATCTTTGGCTTCACTGTTGGATTTGAACTGCAAAACAAAACAAAAATTGCAAATTGTTTGATTAAAATTGCTGTGTATTGCATCTGGTCAGAAACTACTTCTGAGAAGTGAGGCAGAAGTGTACAAAAAAGCTCCAGCTTTCCTCTGGAGTTAGTAAGCTCCGTTTGTTTATATGTTGTCAGCTCCTGTTTGTGAAACTCTTTAAGATCAGAGAACCTGGGTGGGTGCTGTTCGTAGGTGATGTAAAGGCTCTGTTAAGGATTAGCAGTGTGGTGCATGGTGTGATTGGCCTCTGGGGAGCACCTTAGGTTTGCATAATGGGCTGGTGTAAGGCTCAGCCACCAAAGGTGTTAAGAGTCCACGGATTCCTTCTTTTCACGTATCCCCAAGTCTTTACTTCTTTGCCTGCTTCATTTGAAACACAGTTTCAGAATATATCACAGCAAGCTTTATGGAGTGTAGTGTTGTCTGGACTGCAGGTTCACATAAGGTACTGCAGCTTTCCAAAATACTGAAGCCTGTATCCCTCTGCTGCCGTTTGAAAATAGTAGGTGGAAAAGCTGCCATTAGGTTTTGCTGGAATCAAGTTTAGCCAGAACAGAGCAGGCTGAAACAAGAGGTCTTTTTTTGCAGGTGCAGTTTGAAAAGCTGCACATGGCAGGTGTGAGGCCTCAAAGAGAGCTTGCACCCATCTGGTGCCTGATGTGGACACCAGCACCTGACAACCAGTCATGACTTTAAAAGTGGTTTTCTGAGGTTCTAATTCCACAGCCAGGGCTGCATTTAAAGGTCAGGTGGCTGTTAATAGTTCATTAGACAGGGGTGTCAATTGACTTCTATTAGTACATATTAATGGCTTTTTTTTTAATAGTTTTCTTTTTGTGAATGCAAAATATTTGTACCATTACTTATTTTGGAATGCTGCTTTTGAACAGAGACTCCCAGATTAACCCATGAGACGTTTAAAGCACTGAAACCAGGTCTGTCTGCATATGCTGATGATGTCGAAAAGGTAATTTAAGTGACTTCTTTCCTGTCTCCCTTACCTTCTGGTTTGCAGGGATTTAGGGACTCCAAGAGCCAGACTTAGACCCAGCTCACAGTGCTTTACAAAAGCCTTTGCTTTCCAAAAATTTGTCGTATGCTGCCTTTTGAGCCTTTTGTAGCCAAAACATTTGGTGGCAGAGAGTTCTGTTCTGTTTCACTGCTTGAAAAAGTGACTCTTTCTGGTTTGGACCTGTTGCTCAATAATTCCCATTATATCCACTAGACCTTATGCTCTAGGAGACAGTCTTGCACCTTCTCCTGACCCCTTGTGATATTAATTTGTCTCTGTTTCACATTTACAGTAAATTGTAGCTCTGATCACCCTTTTGCTCTTTCAAAAGAGTTTTTAGGATGCCTTTTATTGTTCTTTCTCTGCTCACAGAGTGGCCAGGGAATAAAAGAGCTCCTGGAGGTGGCGAAGAAGGAAGTTCCTATGGAGCTGTGGAAGTTTACTCCTCTGGTACTGAAAGCCACAGCTGGCCTACGATTGCTGCCAGGAGAGAAAGCTCAGAAATTGCTGGAAAAGGTATTATTTCTTGTCTTTCGGTTTGCTTTCCAGAAAACATGCTTCTGTTAAAAGTGCAGCTCCCTGGGACATTCCTGAAAGCTGGGGTGTCCATCTCCTGCCTTTCCCATGCATATATAATACCTTGAAGGCCACCAATTCCAACAAAGGCATTCCTTTCCCTACCCATGTCCATCCCTTGTTAATGGTATTTCTGAGCAGTCTTTATGCTTGAAAACCCACACATCCTGTTTCTGAACCAAACTGCAGGGCCAGCACATAAAGGCTGCTGCTTGTTGGACTCTTGGGCTTCAAACAAAGTGGTGAGCAGCAGTCAGGATCTGGCCCAAGAAGAGGAGCAGTAGTGTAAAACTGGAGTTTTAAAAAGCTTGTTTTTCAGCTGAAAAACGATTTCTCTGAATGTAGCTTTTATTTGAACTACAGGTGAAGGAGATTTTTCAGGCCTCCCCCTTCTTTGTGAGGGAGAATTGCGTGTCGATAATGAATGGAACTGATGAAGGTAAGCAACTTTGTGGAGACTCTTTCTGCAGTCCTGGAGATCCCTGCTGCACTGTGACAAGTCCCTGCCTGCTGCAGTGGGAAACCCATAAGCAGCAGGTTTGACAGAAGCAGAGTTTTTATGTGGCCACAGACAGTGCCTGCCAAAGAAATCTTGTGCTGTGTTTTCCAGTTTGAAGTCCTGAGTTCTGTCCTGATCTTGAAAGCTCTTGAATATTGAGCAGTTCCTGTAGGATCACCAGAAAGCCACTGTGCAGTCAACACATCAGGAAAAGTTTCTGAGTATCTGCTTGTTGAGATGGTCTTCAGCAACTGGGTTTGCCCAGTCTGCTCTTGACAATGCTTATCAGAGCTCTCTGGAAGTATTTGATCATAATTTTAATTACAACTGATCTATTGAGTGGGATTGTAAATTCAATCTGAAAAAAAACCCCATTATATAGAGAAGAAAATACATGCTGAAATAAGTTCATGTTCATCCAAAAATGTTGAGGACAGAATGTCTAAATTCTACGTAACTGAGTGTTGAAATGTGTTTTAAATCTGCTCAGAAACCAAGCTTTAAAATAGCTGAAGCTGTTCATGAGTTTCTCTTCTTGCTACTTAATGGAAGAAAGACATTCTTTTTATTTTGTTTTAAAATCAGTAATAGCCGTGATAGCCTTGGTTGAGCCAAGGATTGAAGTGGGCCACACTCTCTAGCGTGCCTGGAGTTTTAACCACATGAATAAATATTTGAGTTTGTTAACCCAAGGCCACTGATTCACCTAATTTATGGGGAAACAGTTTATAAAACAAGAAGAGGACAGAAACAGCATAGCTCACCAAATTGCTTAGAGGGAAACAGGAGAAATTACAACACTGAAAGATTAAAATTCTTAGTATTCATAAAGAAAAGTTGTGTGCCTGACATCAAACAAAAGCCAGCAGTGGACGTTTTCCTGGAAAATTAACAATGTGAGTTTCAGTCATCTCTTTGTCTTTTAGCTAAGGACTGAAGACTTTGTGACTTCCTGCCTAAGTTTTTGACTTGTGAAATAGAGTTCTCCAGGCATTTCATGCATGAAACTTCTCTCCCAAATATCACATAAGCTCTGACAAAGAAGGTCATTCTCTTTATTCAAGTAGTCTAATCTAGGGTTTGTCAGCCTTTGGCAGTTCTAGAAACCTTGTAATATGGCTTAATTCACTTGTTACTGCTTTTAGATAAAATGAAATGGTATGATCTAAGCATGTGACTTCTGAATCTTTTCCTTATTAGGTATTTCAGCCTGGATCACAATAAATTTTTTAACAGGTATGTGTACATGAGCATGTGTATAAAGATATGACCGATGCTGTGAAATTCATGCTCTTTCCTGCCCCTGTGTGGGATTTGCTCATTCATTGGGGTGGAATGGGAGAAAGAAGACTGTGAGAATAAGTCAGCAGTTTGGTTTTGGCCTGGCCTATTTTAAGTCATTAGCATTTTGTCTGTTTGCTTGATGGAGTGAGAAGTTTAATCCTTTTCCCTAGATGTTTAATGTAGCTTTTCTTTCAGTTCCCTGTAGGGTACCAGAACATTTTATTCCTTTTTAGAGCCTGCTGTGACTCTGTCTAAATTTTTTGTGTGAATATTCTAGATGTGCTTGGCAGCTGCAGAGAGTAAAAGAAAGTGCTATGCTGCTTCCTTACAGATTTATAACACAGAAATGCCACGGGTGTTTACACTGCTGAGTGAGAAAAGGGTAGCTGAAGAGTAGAGAGAAAACTAAGCTGAAGACCTCTCTGACAATACATAAAGCACTCTGCCATCCAAGTGCTCTGATCAGCACACAGTGTGTGGGGCACTGTGCTCTGGAGCTTTTTATGCTCCCTGGAGATATCAGAAAGGTCAGCAATCTTCAAACGTCAGCTATCGTGAGGTATACCGAGGTACTAGGCACAAACTGTCCTTGTCAGGAAGGTGTATTTGAAGGATCTAACTGAGAAGCACTAGATCTAAATGAGGGTAGAGGTCTTGGCTGGCAGCAGGAAGAATTCCAAGAGAGCTGAGTCTCTTAGGCCAGCTCTTTTCAGTCTGTCATCCCTTTGGCCATAGGAATCTGCAAAATATTGCTAAGGGATGAGGGAGAGGTGGCCAAGAAAACCACATTCCTCTGTGTTACAAAGTGGTTACCACAGCAGTGTTTGCAAAAGGTCTTTGCATCCAAAATGTTTAGGAATGCAATAACCAAAGCTGCTGTGATTAGGACAGGAACAGCCACCGGAGAAATAAGAGACTCTTGTCACTTTAAGATTTTCAGGTCTGATAAAGCCGAAATCAGTGCCCAGGAGATAACATTATAATTTAGTGCAGTGTGGAAGCTGAGAGGTGGAGTTAAGATTGTTCTCTTTCCTTACCACTGTACTTCTGGTTTTGTTCCTAGCCAGTTTCTCACAGTGCCCACCATGGCTTTCTCTGTTCTGTCACATATTTCAGGCAGGCTAGATGACCCGCAGAAGAGAAGTGTAGGGATGCTGGATTTGGGTGGTGGATCAACACAGATCACCTTCCTTCCGCGCACCGAGGTAATGTGAGCATGCACACTGTTGGGAAATGCTGCTGCAGGAATCTCTAACTGCTCAGATTTCTGTCCCTTGGAAACAGAGCAAGAGTTTGTCAGTGTAGCCACTCTTGTGACTTGGTCATATCTGCCTTTTTATAGGCAAGTCCCAGAGGCATTCACAGCTCTTTGTCCATCCTCTTCGTCCAGTTTCGTGGGTCACTGGTGCTTGTGGCGAGTCTGCCAGGGCTGCTTTATCTCGTGGGGGACACCACATTCACCTGAATGTCAATCCTTGACTTTCAGTTTGTACAGCCTGTAACAAAGAACACAAAAAGCAATGCTGTTAATGAATTCAAGTCCAGCATTTGGCCTACTCTGGGGTTTAAGAACACAGTAAGGTGCCTTCTGAATCCTTGTTTCTGGTTTTCCTGAGTTCACTCACTTGCAAATGAATGCCATTTTGGCTTCTTGGTGTGGCATTTCTATAGATGTTCTGTGAAGCCCTGTGGTTGTGGTATTGTAAGGCTCTGGCCTGTGCAGAGATAGTGCTCATAGTAAAGCTGCACAAAAGCAGAGGGATGGGATGCTGTATGCAGTGTCCCAGCCTGGGATAATCAAGACATTGCACTGTTTCAGCAGAATGGCAAGGGATGTGAAGGGTCCAGGGAGTGGAAATTCTGGACATAGAGAAGGAGTTAAGATATAAGCAACATGAACAATACTGTGGCCTGAGCTTTGCTCCCCACAAACATTCTAGCTGTGCTGATGCACTTGGGGAACAGGCTGCCCTTTCATTCCTTCAGACCACAGGCTGGTCCTCACTCTGTTCCTTGGCAAGCACAGGAATGTGCTTTTCCTCTGGCTTGTGCAAGTTCACAGATGAATTCCCTCTAGTAGGAAGTTAATGCGTGCTTGGCCTTCCTATTAGTTTGCACACAGTTCCTGTAGTAGGGAGCATGTGAAGAGGCAGTTGCTGTAGCCTCTGGACAAAAGCAGTTAAGAGCTGGAGTAAGGATTCCTTTTTAATGAAAGTAGTTCTTTTATACAGCATATTGGTGTGGATACAAATAAAAATGTAACCAGTTTAAACCGTGTCATTTGAAGACTCTCTTAGCTCTAGGTTTTGTGGTTGTCTTGTGTATCAGCAGTCAAATTGAAATCCTAGCAAATTCATCATTTCTCTCTGAATCACGCCAGGATAGTTTCACGGTTTTCCTAATTTGTTGGAAGATTGCTTTGTTGATGTTTGCTGCTGGCTGGCAGAAACCTGGCAGTGACATCTTTTTCTCCCTCCAGGCAACTCTCCAGACATCACCATCTGGCCACACAACTTCATTTCAGATGTTTAACCACACCTACAAGCTGTATTCATACAGGTTAGTTGTGGGAAAGAGAGCACAGTGCACAGATGGAAGCTTCCTGTGAAGCCAGGGAGACTGAGGTGTTTTTCTGGAGTGGGGTTCTTGCAAATGAATACTGTGAAGAAGCAGAGAAACCTGAGCCACGTGATTCTGGTGGATTAGCCTTGGCTGCCCACCACGTGCCCACCGAGCCCCTCTACCACTCCCATTCCATTAACAGGACAGGGGGAAGAAAATATGACAAAAAGCTCATGGGTCAAGATAAGGACAGGGAGGTCACCAGTTATTGCCACGGGCAAAACAGACTTGACTTTAATTTAATTTATTTAATATTTAATTTAATTTATTGCAAATTAAATAGTAGGATAATGAGGAAGAAGAACAAAATCAAAAATGCCTTCCCTCCACCTCTCCCTCCTTCCCAGGCTCAGCTTCACTCCCAACTTTTAGACCTCCTCATCACTGAGCAGCACAGGAAGATGGAGAATGGGGGTTGCAGGCAGTTCATAATGCTTTGTCTCTGTCATTTCTTCTTCCTCACTGTCTTCTCTGCTCGCAGTGTTTTGGGCAGAGGCCAGCAGCTTCTTCCCACCTGTGCTTGCTGTGGGGTGTGTTTGGGCTCAGAAAGTCAGTTCTGTTTGCAAGTGGCTGGGCTGCCTTTGAGGAGGGTAGGAGTACCCAGTGTAGTACTAAGAGTAGTGTTAGGGAAATGCCATTGCCAGTTCTCCAAGAGCCAGATTACAGCTGACAGCTATTGCCTGATCTTTTTCAAAGAAAAATTATCCTTCTGGATAAGGTAATATGAGTGTTCCCCTCATGTGCATGAGCTGCTGACTTGAGCCACTTTGCTGTGGCTGTGTAGAGGAGACTGGCATGTCCCAGCTGGGTTGTCAGTGGAGTTTCAGAGGAAGGATGTCTGTTGTTCACAGAGGCTTTTCTCCCTTTGCAGTTACCTGGGACTTGGGCTGATGTCAGCAAGGCTCGCCATTTTGGGAGGAGTTGAGGGAAAACCCTGTAAGTTCTGGGCAGTCCTCAGCTCCTGAGCTCAGGGTGTGTAGTCCTGTGGTGGGGGGAGGAGCTGTGTATCCCCTTCCCACTGGGCTCAAGGTTCCTGAGTGGCATGTGGGCTCCTGTCACCATGGCCAGGTGCATTTGAGACAAACGCAGGAGGTGACGCTGACAGATCCCAGGAGACCTGGATTCTTGCCAGCCTCAGGCTGGGGGTGGGCATGGGACATCCAAGCCGTGACTGGGCTGTGGAGGGGCCTTGCTGAGGCTGCAAGACAGTATGGAGCAAGGCTGGGGGTGAGGGATCTGAATTTATCTCCTTACATTTTTTCCTGATGTGGCTTTGTTTTCCTTCTGCAGTAGGAGAAGGGGAGGAACTGATCAGCCCTTGTTTACCACCTGGCTTCAAATCCGAATGGCAACATGCAGAGATAGTGTACAAAATTAAAGGACAGAAGGCAGGTATAGTGATTTACCACTCTTGCTATCTAGGTTAGCTGCTAGGAGCACAGTAAATGATACACTCTCATCCTCTTTCAAAGGCACAGGACTC
Organism: Daphoenositta chrysoptera; assembly: GCA_013397915.1. NCBI lineage: Eukaryota > Metazoa > Chordata > Aves > Passeriformes > Daphoenositta > Daphoenositta chrysoptera. The sequence continues at coordinate 45,899 of VZRO01003877.1, forward strand.
TGTTTACTGTTCTGTCTGGCTCCTCTTGATGTGCTGTCAAAGAGATCCTGCAGCTCTCTCTTCTTGTGCCATGATGTGTCTGTCCAGTCAGTAAAGCTGCTAGAAGTGATGCAGATGGAATTGAGCAGCCCTTGAATGGGTCTTTGAAAATCCTTTTGCCTCAAATGATGTTGTCCATCTCTAATCTATCACGTGCTTAGTCCCAACCTGAGGATGGTGGGTGTCTGCCTCTGGAAGAAGATGCAGATTTCAGTTCTCTGGGAAGAGCTTATGGAGTGCTATTTTGTAAAAGGAGCCCATTTCCTGACAGATCCTAAATAAATTCTACATATATTTAACTCTCAGCCTGTAATATGATGGGGGTTTTTTTGTCTTCTTTTAGGTGAGCCTCTGTATGAGTCTTGTTCTAATAAAGTGGCAAAGATGCTCTACAAAAAAGTGCATAGAGCTGAGGAAGTGAAGGACTTGGACTTTTACATTTTCTCCTACTACTATGACTGTGCAGCAGAGGCTGGTCTCATAGGTATGTCTGCTCCTGAGTCGGTTTCATTTTAAGTGACAAGTTATGGAAGCAATGGGAACACCTGCACACATCATGATGCTTTGCTAAGCCATCCTGGAACTTAGTCTGCTGTTACCCTGCTGTGCAGCACTGATCTTGACTTGATACTAATTTCTATAGAGAAGGTACTGGGGCTGTGAAATAGGACCTACAGTCTTTGGTAATAGTTTTTAAGCTGTTTGTGTTTCAGAAATGGTTGTTGCCTAATTAACTCTACAATCTGAAACAGAAAAAACTTCATAATGATAAATAAATTTCTTGGGCAGTAAAACAATAAAAACTATTTGGGCTGTGCGTTTGCTTCACTGACCTTTTTAGATGGAATGAAGATTTTCAGGTATTTCCACATGCATTCAGAATGCATCTCTTTTCCAGTGGTGTGCTTGTGTACAAAAGGCTGTCATATTCAGTAGTACAAAGCAGATAATGAGATCTCACGTTAGTTTGGGCAAACATAGCCCTCTCCTCAGCCACTTTCTTTTACAAATAATTTCAGATTTAATGTGTTGCAGAGCACTGCTGCCCTGTCAGATCTGGTCACAGGTGTTCACTGTCCAGGCACCACTGGACAGGGCAGTGCAGAAGTGGGGGTCAGGTGAGATGGTCTGTAAGCTCTATTTTCTGTAGGAAACAAGGCTAAAAGTTCTTCATAAACCAAGGCTTTTCAATCTATATTGAGAATCTTTTGAAGGTTCTTTTACCTTTAAAACCAGTCTGAAGTTTGACATGGATTTCAGTAGCTCAAGGTTTCATTTCCAAACAACTTTATGACTTGACTCTACAAATGCCTTTATACAAAGACCATAAAAGGCCATGGGTTTTTGGTTTTTTTTTTAGATAAAGAAAAAGGAGGAAGCTTAACTGTCAGTGACTTTGAAATTGCAGCTAAATATGGTGAGTAAAATACAATCAAACACACGCTAATAATTGTGTGTAAATTCATTCCCAGGTGGCACATATGGGACACACTAATAAGCCTGATGCTTTCAAGTGAATATTGACTCCCTCTACATAGCATCTAACCAACATTTCTGCTTATTTCTGAAAATCTCAACTATTTTTATGTTAACTTTTGCTTTTGCAGTGGGTTTTATTTTGAGTTTGTCTTTTTCTTTTGTTTTGTTGGGTTTTTTTTTAATTTGGCTTCGTCAACATTTGTTGAGTGCTGGTGCTCAAGAAAAATAACACACCTGAGGTTGCTCAGATATTTGAAGACTTGAAGTAGATAGAAAAAAGGCTCTTTTCTTGGAGAGATAGAAGAAACTTAGGGGAGAGACAGAATGTCTTGATCTTCCCTACAAAACTTACGTGCTTATCCTAATGTGTGTGTGTCATTTCAGCCCCATTTTAACAGGTTCCATCACTGCACAGCTCAACTGACAAGAGATGTTTTTGGATTCATTTGAGATTTTTCACAGCTGGCTTGTTTTTAGACCTGAGTCCATAGTGTGTACTCAGACACTTGTTTTCTTTCTTCTTAGTTTGTAAAACCATGGAAATCAGCCCTGGAAACAGCCCTTTTCTCTGCATGGACCTCACATACATCACCTTCCTGCTGCAGGAACTGGGCTTCCCGAAGAGCCAAGGCTTTAAGGTGAAGCTCAAAGTGGATTTCTGGGGAGAGTGGGTGGGAGGGTGCCAAGGCAGGAGTCATCCTGCCAGGAGCTGGGCTCTTGATTTCCCTTCTTGCTACAACACACGGTCTGCAATTGTGGGTGCAGCAACACTCTCCCTGCAATGGTGGTAACTGTTTGTCATATCCTTCAGCACTGTATCCACCTTGCATGCTTCAGATTCTCCCAAAGGATTGTGTTTTAACTTCTCTGCTTGGGTTTGTTTTGTTTTTTCCTCCCAGCTTGCCCGGAAAATTGACAATGTTGAAACGAGCTGGGCATTGGGAGCCACTTTCCATTACATCGACTCACTCAATAGACTGCAGTACTAAAGCTCCTAGAAGGTGACTTTTGGGAATTTCCATTTTTTTGGAAGCCCAACATGGAAGACCCTTTTGAAGGGTGTGCTTTTGGCTTCCAGAGTCCTTTGGAAGATCACCATGAACTACACTCCTTTCCTCCCATCCCCTGCCAAGTCCCCTCCATTGCTAGCTCATTTTTACAGTGCAGAGTGTAAAGGAATAGCCTTGATTTGACAGCATGTGCCGTCAGCTTAATGTGAAACTTGATCATTCTGGAAGGAAAATCAGGACTCTGCAGGACATCTATGATCTCTATGAGAAAAACACACCTTTTTTTGGAATCTGCCTGTACTATGTGCTTGCAGCGTGCTGAAGTTGCTGAACGGTCACTCCAGAAGGAACTCTTTACTGTCCTGATTTCAGGGTGTTTTTTTCCTGTTTGTCAGCAGTTTTCAGTGATGATTTTCATTTTACTACTCCTGTGTTCGAAGGTAAACTTGTGTTTGTGCAGAAGTGGTGCATTTACACATTGTGCTGCTGATAGGCAGCAGCTTTGAAATGCAGCGTGGAAGTCACAGCTCTGTGTTCCAGTTGCTGAAGGAGAAAAGCTCAGGAGGATTCTAGAAGCTGTATATAGACTTGGAGGCATGAGTTGGAGCCTGTGCCTGGCTGTTGGGAGGTGGATGGTGGAAGACAGCATCAGATTTGCTGGATGAGCAAGGCCTAGGAGCTGGGTACAAGGATAATGATGGATTTGACAGTTCTAGAGCCGGCCAGAGGAAGATAGATGAACAAGATGCAGCCACAAAAATAAACCCTGAGCATGGCTCATTGGACATTGCAAGACTTCTGTGCCTTGGCAAGGCTGATGCAGGGCTGGGGATGAATGCATTTGCATGGTATTTTTGGGTGTCTCTTCCTGCAGACACATCTCTACTAAATGAATGTATTGTGGTTGCAATGAGCCAGGGCAAGGCAGCTGAGGTGCTCCACTCCAGCAGTGCCTGGTATGCGGGCAGTGGAGTGATGACAGTGGCTGGAGGGGATATGCTGTGCTATTTGTAATCTAACCGTGGAATTGTGATGTGTTTGATGAATGTATAGAGAAGACCCAGGTGGTCTTTTGGGGGTGCCAAAGAGCCCAGCTTCCCCGAGAGCCAGCAGCGCCTGCCCTGACTCAGGGGCTCAGGGCAGCAGTACATGACACGCTGTGCGCACGGCTGCAGGCTCTGTGTACCGGGGACACTTGAACCTCGCTGTGCCGACAATAAACCCCCAATTTAAAACGACAACATGGTGGTGGGGTGGCTTTTAGCGCCAGAGCCCGCCCGGCGCGTGGGATGAGAAATCGCTGCCCTGGCGCCATCCCCGACCCCTCGTGCCATCGCCATCAGTCACTCCGGCATCCGAGTCCCCAGGTGCCATCCCAGCCCCCCACGCCATCCCAGTCGCCTTCCCGGTGCCCCTCGCCCCACCCCGGCAGCGGCGCCGGCCCCGCCTCGTCGCGGNAAGCGACGGGGACCGTCGGAAGCAGATCAGCGTGCGGGGCATCGCGGGGCTGGGGGACGTGGCCGAGGTGCGCAAGAGCTTCAATCGCCACCTCCACTTCACCCTCGTCAAGGACCGCAACGTCGCCACCCCCCGCGACTACTACTTCGCGCTGGCGCACACGGTGCGCGACCACCTGGTGGGCCGCTGGATCCGCACCCAGCAGCACTACTACGAGCGGGACCCCAAGGTGAGCCCCGGCGGGACGAGGGGCTGGGGCTGGGCGGCTGTGCCTTCACCAAGGCTGTCTCCGGGTCTACCTGGCAGGTGTCTCTGTGGGTGTGACCCGTGGGCCTTGTCCCTTGTGTGCACCTGGCTGTGGGGCCCCTTGCCATGGCCGTGCCCCTCATGCATCCCACCACGATTCCTTTATCGTGGCACCTGTATTCCTCACACACAGCCTGCTGTGGCTGTGTCCCCATGGGCATTGCCGTGGCCGTGTCCCTTGCACGCACCTCAGCGTGGCTGTGGCCGTGAGCCTTGCCTCAGCTGTGTCCCTCACACACATCTCGCCGTGCCTGTGTCCCCACGGACATCACTACAGCCACGTCCCTTGTGCAGTTTGCCGTGGCTGTGTCCCCATAAACTCTTGCAGTCCTGTTCCAATGCACCTTGTTGCAGCATTGTCCCCGTTCAGACACTTTCATAACGGTGACCCCCCACACCCTGTCACAGCCATGTCCCCTGTGGTCCCGCTCTGAGCATGTCTTTGCATGGGCCTTGCTGCTGCCATCTCCTCTGCTCACTCCCCCACGGTCACGTCCTGCACTCACACTGCCACGGCGGTGTCCCCTGTGGGCATCATCACCTCCACGGCTCAGCACAGCTGTGTCCTGACATCACTCCTGCAGAACATGCAGGCAGCTCAGAGCTCCTCTCTCAGGCTGGAGAGGAGTTTCTTTGGTTGTGAAAACCAGACAAGCTCTCCCAGGTCACCAAACCCCAGGGTTCCTCCCCACTTGCCCAGTCAGGACAGCTATGCTCAAGGTGTTGGGGGCTGCAAGACATAATTCATCCCTAATGCTTTTGAATTAAGACCCAATCCAGCACTAGACTGGAGAGCCACAGAGAGCAGGTGTGTGGTGAGAAAGGCACATACCTTCCCAGGGTGCAGGCAGCCACCTCCCTGAGTCAGCTCTTTTTCCAAGGTAATGAATATTACCTTGACACAAGAAACAAAGGGCACTTTCTCGACCGAATGGCTGCAGGTGCACTGGGAGTTACACTGTTGCATGGGGCTCTCACTTTTATCCTAACTCGCACAAAATGCACCCTGATCTATATTGCAGCACCAACAGAAGGGATTGTACAGATTCTGTAAAGTCTCAGAGGAGACTGGACTGAGTTTGCTTACTGTCCTCTACACTTAGATTTTCACTAGAAATGTGCCCCTGCAGGAGACTGAAAGGAGCAGAGCATTTATGTGTGACAATTTTATTCTTTCTGATGAGCCCCAGGGAACAGACAGACCCTTTCAGATTCCCAGCAGAGGTGGCAGAGTGGGTAATCCTGCTGCTTAGCAGGGAAAGATACACGCTGCAGTGGAAAGAGATTCAGGGTAAAAGCACAATTTGAAGTCAGGTTATTGCTCTGTTAAAAATTCCAGTGTATTTATAAAAATATCCACAGTGATGAATCTGAGTGAGGGCAAAAGTTTGCACAGCCTGCTTCTCAGTCCATGAACAGGCTTTCGTTAGCATTTGTGGCACAGATACGGCTCCTCTCAGACTTGGAAGGTCACTCCACAGCCGTGCCAGGAACCCTGCCACCTATGGGACAATTTATTCGTTCAACAGGCCGAAACAGGCGTGAAACTCAGAGTGGGGTGAGCAGGAGGACCCAGGAGATGGGAGTGCTGGAAAATTGCTCACAGGAAGGTGCTGGGCCTCAGCCCTGCCAGCCTGCGTGGGGCAGGGGGCTTGCTCTGGCTCTTGGGAGACTGGATCAGCTTCAGCCTAGCATGGGAAAACTTTAAAAGCCCAGCGTAAACATCACCTCAGCTGAGCCTGACAGTGTATAAATATATCATTCAGCATCCTAGATAATACTTGCCCTGAGTTAATTAGGGAAACACTTAACAGGCAGCGAGATTTTTCTATAGAAGGCTGTTGGCAGGGAGATGCGTGGTGGAGGCTTGGCTGGTGTCCCGCATGAAATTCTTCTGACAAACAACTCTGGTGCGTGGTGTTCGGGAGCAGGCGCCAAAAGCCAGTCTGGGAAGACGTCCCTACTCTGGAAAATGCTTGGGTCTGCTCTTGATTTTAAGCAGCATTGGTGAAAGCAAAGTGCTGTGCCCTGTGTAAGCGTCTGGCTTTGCCTCCTCAGCGCATTTACTACCTGTCCCTGGAGTTCTACATGGGTCGCACTCTGCAGAACACCATGGTGAACCTGGGCCTGCAGAATGCTTGTGATGAAGCCATTTACCAGGTAAAGTTTTGGGGTGCCAGGGTCCCCCTGTAAAGTCCTGGGGGCATCAGGGTCCCCCTGAGGCTAAACTTTTCCACACAGAATGCTGCCTATCTTTATTTCTCAGTGCTTCGCCTGAGAAGGTTGTGTTATTTGGACTATACAAAATGAAGCTTGGCTCTCTCTTAGTGTTTTTCATTCCCCAGAGAAGACAATGGAGGGGCCTTGGGATGCCTTGGCATTGGATGGAGTGTGTTTTTTTCAAAAGCCCATTTCCCTGTAGTGAATGGGAGAAGCCAGAAGTGTATACTGAAAACAACACCCAGTGTCCCAAATGACATGGGAGTCGCAGGCTGCAAAGAGCTTTCCATTAGTAGGAGAGATGATGTTTTATTACAGGAGATGTAGTCTAATGGGAGAGACTGGAGCAGCAAAATACCAAATTACAGTTGATACACAGAGGTACACAAGGCACAGCAGCAGCGCTGCCAGGTAGAAGTTAATTGGTGGGATGGGAGAAAGGAGGGAAATCATTTACTTGAAGTAAAATATCCTCAGATGATTTCCAGCTGGAAAAAAACCACAGCTGGGTATCACCAAGGCAATCACTAATGTGAGGCCGTGGTTACTTACTTATATGGTTATTTGCAGACACCTCTGCAACAGCACAGTGACCTTTTCTGACAGAACGTGAGGTTTTTGGCTTTCTCGCCCACAGGCTTTATTTCTCCCAGCTTCCCCTCTCCCCTCCCTCTGCCCCACCAGACTGACCCATGATACACTTTCTAGCAGAAGTTGGGCTCTTCAATATCTCTCAAAATGAGGTGCTACAGTTGCTGCTGAAACATCCTGGCAAGCATTTTCCTTGCCAAGAGGTCTGAAGAGATTTCCAAGGAGGCACCTGTTTCCTCTCTGAGGTATCATGCCTCAGAGGGCAGGCTGGTTTTCTTCATGGAGCATCCTCTAAGTTCCTTTGCAAGACACTTTCCAAGTGCAAATTTGGCCCAACATGCTAGTGGAGGCTTCCCTTGCTGTAGCCTGCAGCATGTGGAGCTCATAATGGCCATTGGCCAGGTTGGTTCAGAGGTCTCATATCCAGGATGGCTCTGTCACTGAGAGAATTTGTCTCAGTTTTTATGTCCCCATCATCCTGCACATGAGGCTTTACCATCCTGTGGTTGCAGACCATTGAGGTGCTGGGAAAACAGTTTGGGGAGCAGCCGTGGTATTGGCCAGGCACCCTGCTGTCCCCCCTGGCACCAGGGTGAGCTACTGCTGTCCCCTGAGAGTCTGTACCTGTGGACTCCTGGAGAGTCCTTGCTGCTGGCAGGCTTAGCCTTCATCTGGCAGAGGGCCCCAGGCCATAGAACAAATGGCTCAAGAGATGCAGGCAACCACTTCCAGCCACGGACTGCAACCAAGGAGCTTGGTGGCAGGCTGGGCAGGATGTGGGAAGCACAGACAGTGATGGTGAGTGCTGCAGTCACTGCTGCCAGCCTGGCCATGCCCTTCCTCAAGGACTCGATGGACACCAGCAGAGGGATGACCTCCCCTGCCCAGGCAGGACTCAGGGGTCCCTTGCCCATTCCCCCATACTGTCTCCAGTGTCGAGTTTGGTCAAAGGACATCCTGACCTGAGGGGCTGCCAGGGTATGAGTGTTTTGTCTGAAGTCTCTAAGGAAACCTTCTTCATGGGAAAGTGACATTTGGTGATGGGCTTAATTGTTTTCCAATTAATTGGGCTGCCCAAGGACTGGGGGCTGGTGAGATGCTTTCTGGGGAGTGGTGGGGAGGGATGCAGAGACCTTGTGAGTTTAATTTCCCACAGTGTGGGTGATTTGGGGATGTGTTTGTTCTCCTTGGAGAGCAGCTCAGGACATGGGGTTTGTTTGGTGACACGTTTTGCTGTGGTTTTTCCCCAACAGCTGGGCTTGGACTTGGAGGAGCTGGAAGAAATTGAAGAAGATGCTGGGCTGGGAAATGGAGGCCTGGGGCGGCTGGCAGGTAATGCAGGGGGAGGGGAGCCCCCTCCTCGTGCAGAGTGCATGGGGACCCAGGGTGGTGTGGCTGTCACACCCTAACCACTGGCACCTGCCCCCAGGCCTCCAGCAGGGTGGCACCCTCCTGCCTGCTTCTGACTGGCCAGGAGCATCCCCTCCCCGGTGAGAGCAGCCCAGAGCTGTGGGTGTGCGCTCCGCAGTGCAGCAGGCGGGGCTGCGGCTGGAAGAGGCTGTCTGGAGCCTTTCTCCTCACCTCCCCGTGAAATCTCTCACTTCGCAGAGGCACTCAACAGCCCTCACACAGGCGGATTGTTGGCTGCTATTTTAGTCTGCCTGTCCTGTGGGACAGCTGGAGATGAGAGCTCCCCAGCATGGAGTAAATGCTGGGGCTAATCTTTACCAGAACTGCCTGGATTGAGGGCTGGAAGGGTTTGCTTTGGAAGCAATAATAGTTAAGTAGCTGCTGGTGCAGCAGGTTGGGGTCAGAAGCTCTGCTTTACTGGGCAGACAGGCTTAGAGCAAGGCAAGTTTAGAAGAGCTCTCACTGCAACAAGGCTGGATTTGGGGTGTTGGTGACCTGTCCTTACCAGCAACAATTTTGGGGGTTTGTGGTCGCTCAGCAGGACATGCATAGACTCCTGCTGCAGACTGTCTCCTTGTGTCCCTTCTGCCCATGGGTTTCCTCTGAGTAATAAACTTTTCCAACAGCACTATTGTGGCAGCTCCATCACCATGCACACAAGCAAGTGCAGCAAGCGAGGAGCAAGGTTCCTTTCAGTGTGCCTGTGCTCTGCTCCTACAGCCTGTTTCCTTGACCCTTACAGCCTGTTTCCTGGACTCTTACAGCCTGTTTCCTGGACCCTTACAGCCTGTTTCCTTGACCCTTACAGCCTGTTTCCTTGACCCTTACAGCCTGTTTCCTGGACTCTTACAGCCTGTTTCCTTGACCCTTACAGCCTGTTTCCTGGACTCTTACAGCCTGTTTCCTGGACTCTTACAGCCTGTTTCCTTGACCCTTACAGCCTTTTTCCTTGACCCTTACAGCCTGTTTCCTGGACTCTTACAGCCTGTTTCCTTGACCCTTACAGCCTGTTTCCTGGACTCCATGGCCACACTGGGGCTGGCAGCTTACGGTTACGGCATCCGCTATGAGTTTGGGATCTTCAACCAGAAGATTGTAGATGGCTGGCAGGTACTTTGCAAGCTCAGGTCCCGCTTTCTCCCTCTGTTTCATGCTGTGGACAAGGCCTGGACACGTAAAATGCTCTGCAGTGCCTTGAGCTGCTCCTAAACTGGGCATTTGAGTCCATCACCGGGCAGGATGGTGTGGGAGTTGAGTCACAGGGCATGGCTGAGAGCAGAGGTCTCCCTGCTTGGGTCCCCACAGTGCAGCTGCAGCAACCCCAGAGTCCCATCCAGCTTGGCAGTAAGTCAGCAAGCAGTCAGACTAAGGATGGAGATGTGCCTAAATACCTCAGGAAGTTGTCTGGCAAAGGATGTGTTTGATCATGATGGAACATAGGCAAGTGCCTGGGGTGATGGCTGCTCCTGTGGGTTCCCTGAGTCAGTGGCAGACAGGGCTTAAACAGGGATTCTCCTGTAGCATTAGTGATCATATTATTTTCAAGTGAAAATAAGCTAGAAAACTGTCCCAGCCAGCAGTTTTCCTTAGTGTGTGTCTGGAAATGTTTTTTGTTAGGAGACTTACCTTGCTTTGGAGCATAAAGTACCTTTTTCCCCTTAAAATACCTCTCTGTAAGTCAGGGAGGATGGGAGGTTTGAAGGTTATTTTTTCCTCCCTCTCCACAAAGAGGCTGCAATGTTAGGCCCCATAAATGGTGAAAACAGGGAGGGGAAAGCTTCCCCTCTATTTGACTTCATGTTTCTTAAAAAAGAACAGGGGTGGTGGCATGCTGGGCTGTGGCCCTCCCCTCTGCCTTGCCCCTCCTTGTCCCACTATCTCCCCCTTCTTTATGTTCCTCCCCCCACAGCAGAGAAATGCCAAAGCATCTCTGGATAACACCAGCCTAGGTGGCTCTGATGGATTAACTTTGCTCCCATTGCCACAGTTGTGAGCTGAGAGGAGAAACCCTCTCTGTCAGAGGACGGAGCAGTTAACAAGACCCAGCGTACAGGGTGTGGCTTGTGGCCAGGAAGAGCACCAGTGGGTCCCACATATTCCACAACATCCACAGTCAAACTGGATGTAAAGGCCTGGAGACAGACTGAGTGCAGTGGTCTGTGCAGTTTGGATGGCTTAAACCTGAACAGTGCTGCAAAGTCTGTAGAGGCTGATTTATTTATACCAGCTGGGATGCACTCATCCAAGTTTTGGAAAGCCCAGCTCTCCTCTAGAGGCCTCTGCATACCCATTTTTAAAGCCAGCTTGCTGAGGCTTTGCTTTTAAACCAGTCTCCTTTTGAAGAGCTGTGTCCAGCCCTCGCTTGGAGGCACAAGGCATTCCTTGGATCCCTCTTGCAGGTGGAGGAGGCGGACGATTGGCTGCGCTACGGCAACCCCTGGGAGAAGGCCCGCCCCGAGTACATGCTCCCGGTGCACTTCTACGGCCGCGTGGAGCACACTCCTGACGGGGTGAAGTGGATCGACACCCAGGTACCACCATCTGTCTTCCTGCTGGGCTGGGGAAGGCCAGGCAGGGTAACCCTGGGCTGCCTGAGGTTCTTCAGGCTTTGCCTCTCTCCCAGACTGGCCAAACTCTCTGTGCTACCTAGTTAGGAAGATGACTTTGTAGGCTACGAGATTTGAGGAAATTAAAATTTTTGTTGATTTGTTGCAGCAGGATTTGAGAAAAAAGAAGGTTGATAGCAACTTTAGTTCAGTTGGGGCCTCTTTCTCTATTGATCTCCTGGATGAAGCCCCACAGTCTTGCAGGGATTTATGTTGGAGGAGAAGTGTAGGCTCCTTCCACACTGCTCTTGGCCACTGCTCGCTCAGCCCCTGTGGATTTTCAGGTGGTTCTGGTGCTGTTGCTGTGCAGGGGCATGGAGCAAACCCATTGGTGTTTAACTCTTGTCATGAGAGCAAGTTCCTCTTTCCCAGAGCAGCCCAATGGGCTGGAGGTGTGGTTTGTAGTCTCCAGTCTGCTTGGAGGCCTTGTTTTGTAGCATCAAAGAGCACAAACACTCCTTCAGCCTCTCCCACGGCTGAGGAGATAATGCTGTACTTCAGGAGCTCGTGCTTGTTCAGAGCTGCTGCATCATAGGTGCATTCCCACCTCGCAGCTGATGAAGGCACAGGTTTATTAAAAGGCTTGAAGACGCTTTAGCCTCTCCTCTGTAAGCACTACTCAAGATGGAGGAAGGAAGGACAATTAATTTCTCTGTGATTCAGGGAGGTGACCTAGTCTTGTTCCCATAATGTTCAGCCATCTCTCAGCCTGATGAACCAGCTTGGTTCATCTGAGAAGCTCACAGTCACAGAGCCCAGCCATTCCCTTCAGCACCAAGAGCTGAAGCTCAGTTACAGAGTCACCTGGGCCTGCTCAGAGGAGAAATAAAGCATTTTATTTCTGGTTGTCAGAGGCTGTGCAGTACCCTAAGCCATTGCCAGGAGAGCAGTGCAGGAGTTCAACACCACAGCCCCAGCACAGTGAACATCTTGGAGGCACCACACCAGAGCTGTCTGGCCCCCAAGTGCAGCAGGCAGCCTCTTGGGGACCAAGTGCCATTGCTTTTCAACATGGCTTTCTTCTGATTCTGCTGGCAGTCTGGTGTTTCAGGGATCCCAAACACTACTTCCTACAAGGAGGTGAGTTTTCAGATAATGCTGCTAAGGGAACAAGTTGGAAAGGGTCAAAAAAGCCAAAGCCACAGTCTCCAAATATAGCGTGGCAGAGTTCATGTGATGTGTGCCCCAGTCCCTGGGCAGGCTCCCTGCCTGCTTCCATGTTCAGAGCTGGTAACAGCAGCTTGGAGAGCTGAGCTCTTGCTGTTTCTCCCCAGAGGGGAGGTGTTGCTGATGCCAGCACCAAGAGGCTGTTCAGGACCAACATGCTGATCTGCCCAGGTTTTCCCTGCTGTGTGAGCTGGGAGCTGCAGGGTTACTCCCTGTTGCCATGTGTGCAGCCTCCTGAGGCTTAAGCATCGTCTGCAAACTGCACAAAGAGTTTCACACTCATGTTCAGTTCAGGTGCTGGAGGATTTATCTCTGTGGATTTATCCAGGCATGTTCAACAAACCCTGAATATTGGGTGAATGGCTCTGGAAATGGTGCTGCAGTGGTAGGGTTTGGTCCTGGCAGGTTGCAGAAAGCTAGTGGGCAGGATTCAGGCTCTGGAGTTAATTCTGGATGGAAACACAAAGGTCCAGGCTGCCCTGGCTCTACCCCAGCACAGACAGAATCACAGTGGGCAGCTGAGGGTGCTTTCAGTGCTCTGATAGGTACCCCAGTTGGTAAAGGAAGGTCAGCAGGTTTCTTGCAACTCTTTCTTGCACATCATTGATGGGGTTGTAACTCCAGTTGGTCAGTAAAGTTCCAGACAGCTCTGGTTCCCCTATGAATGCTTTCCCAGTAGGTGGTGAAAGTGCCCATGACAGCAGGGAAGTCTGTGAAGCTCAGCAGGTGTCTTTTAGTGAGGCGAAATTCCTTCCACATCCAGGACTTGTCTTTGTCCTCTGGATTCTTCCTGCAGAGGTTTCAGCCACTCTCCCACCTCCTCTGAGGCCACTGTGCTGTAACCAGAGGGGAAAACTGTCCTTTTGCAGATTGTCCTTGCCATGCCTTATGACACCCCAGTGCCTGGATACAAGAACAACACTGTGAACACCATGAGACTCTGGTCTGCCAAGGCACCCAACGACTTCAACCTCCAGGAGTGTAAGTGCTTTAGGTGCATCTTGCAGGCTCTAATTGTAGTGCTGAAGAGCAGATACAGGGCAACTAACACACCAAATGTCAGTGCTAGGCTATCACAGAACGGGAAGGTTTTAGATTGGACTGATTTGATTTCTTCTTCCATATTGGCAAGAGATGTGGGTATCCAAGCAGCCTTGCCAGGAGAACTTGTGCGGGACATGGGGTGATGGCCCTTGAGTCTGCTCAGTTCTTGACTGGCAGTTGTGAGCTAGGTTTTGATGAGCCTTTTGTACCCTTCAGGAGCTGAGTGTGATTATGGTGTTTGTGCTTCTTTGCCCAGACTCATTTCTCCTTAGTTCTCAAGCAAGATGCCTCCTCACTCGCTTCCTTCTTTTGCCTTGTCTGGTTGCTCTCTGTCTTCAGTTTCTGCCTGTACTTCCTGATATGTGTGTGTTGTGAAGCTCATGGTGATCTACCTTTCTCTTACCCATCTCTTCCTGTCACTCCAGTGCTTTTCACACACATACATTCCCATCCTATTCCATTAATACCAGACTGAATATTCCTGTTATAAAATCTCTCTACAAGAGAAGAGGAGAAAGTGTGGTGTCAGGGACCTGCCTGAATCTCTACAGCTGCTGCAGTGCTGTGTGTATTTCTCTCCCTGCAGTCAATATGGGTGACTACATCGAGGCAGTGTTGGACAGAAACCTGGCAGAAAACATATCCAGAGTCCTGTACCCAAATGATAACGTGAGTCACTCTTGCCTCTCTTCCCTGTTGCTCAGAATCATCCTTCCTGCAGTTGTATCTCCTTGTTTGCAAGCACTGGAAAGTCACACCAGCAGAAGTGATAGGGTGTGGGGTGAAGTGCAGGGGATTAGCTTTTCCAGCACAGATGCCAATCCATGACTAGATATGAGGGTTCTTCCCTTCTGGAACCAGTGCCCAGTGAGTGATGGGCCTGGGACAGCCCCTGGGACAGCAGCAAGAAATCCCTTGAACTGGGGATGGAAATGAGACCCCGCTGTGTAAACTGGCAACTGCCTTGAAGTTGAAGGAGCAGAGAACCCTACAGCTGCTCTGTTCTCTGCTGCTGCTTGTGTTTTAAAATAGACCAGCGTGAAGCATGGTGTGTGTGAGGCAGCTGGTGTGTCCAGAGACACTCTGGCTATTGCAGAATACCCAAAATCCTTTGTCCAAAAACCCTGCAAAGGATTTTGCCACAAGGGAGGGAGCTGTGCTGGCTCTGTAGGAGTAGCACGGATGAAGCAGGCTCTGGAAGCAGCTGTTTGGAATGCCAAGCCCCTTGTGAGTCCCTACAGCTGCTGTCCCCATCAGAGACATGTGAGAGACATCCACATTTGCCCTGGTGAGGAGCCTCACAGCAGACAGAAAAGGCAAAACTTTTGAGGCCTGTTGGGAAGCCCCTCAGGGTAGAGAGGAGCATCTCCAGGGGTTTGGCTGCCAGGAGGGGATGGCAGCTGCAGCTCTGATGGATCTGCTGCCCCCACTTGCAGTTCTTCGAGGGCAAGGAGCTGCGGCTGAAGCAGGAGTACTTCGTGGTGGCTGCCACCCTCCAGGACATCATCCGCCGCTTCAAGTCCTCCAAATTCGGCTGCCGAGACCCTGTGAGAACATGCTTTGAAACCTTCCCAGACAAGGTGAGTCCGTGGGCAGAGGCTCCGGGGAAATTTCAGCCAGACCTGCCTCTCGTGAGGGAGAGCAGGACAGTCAGGACTAAATAGGAGTATTTATACAAACACCCTGGCAATTCGGGTTGTAAACCAGAAGATCTCCAGGGCTATTTTCCCAGGGAAAAATTTTTAATTTGGAGCAAAACTTGAGAAGTTTGAGTAGCTCCATTACTGAGAGCTCTGTCTGTTTCTGGGTTGTGAGTCACGAGAAGAATCGTAGGGCTGACGCTCACCCCAACCCAGTGCATGCAGGACACTGTCACAGTCCTGTCACTGCCAGAACTGAGACCAGCAGGTCTGTGTTGCAGGTGGCCATTCAGCTAAACGACACCCACCCTGCCCTGTCCATCCCAGAGCTCATGCGGATCCTGGTGGACGTGGAGAAAGTGGACTGGGACAAGGTGAGCAGAGCTGGGAGGTCCCTGCCGAACCTTGCAGGGGAAGGAGCTGTGGGATTTCCTTTTCCCTGCTGGCCTGGGAGCACGTGCATGAACCTGCTGTCTGTAATGCAGGCCTGGGAGATCACGAAAAGGACCTGTGCCTACACCAACCACACCGTGCTGCCTGAAGCCCTGGAGCGCTGGCCCGTCTCCATGTTCGAGAAGCTGCTGCCGCGGCACCTGGAGATCATTTACGCCCTCAACCAAATGCACCTCGATGTAAGGGGCTGGTCCCAGGCTGTGGGAACTCCGGGGGTCTCGGTGTGAGCACCTTTGGATGGGAGTGCTCCTAGGCCCTGTGGCTGTCACTGACGTCCCTCTCCCTGCCTGCAGCGCGTGGCAGCTCTGTACCCGGGGGACATCGACCGTCTGCGGAGGATGTCGGTGATCGAGGAGGGCGACTGCAAGCGGATCAACATGGCTCATCTCTGCGTCATTGGCTCCCACGCCGTCAACGGCGTGGCCCGCATCCACTCCGACATCGTGAAGAACTCGGTGTGAGTTGGGCACACCCAGGGCGGGCGCCCTCTCTGCTCACTGGGCTTTCCCTGCCGGCTGGGGAAGGTTAGCTGGGGAAGCTGGGTGTCCAGGTCTGCTTTGGTTGCCTTGCTGGGGAGATGTTCTCCCTTTGGAGCTGGTGAAACTCATCAGTACCGCTGAGGAAGGGGGTGAGAGGCAGCAGGGAGTTCACAGCTGTTACAGGGAGATTGACAGAGCTTGCCCTGAGTCAGGAGTACACGCTGCAGGGCCCAGCTGAAGCTTGGGGTGGTCGTGGGTGGCTCAGAGCTCCGTGGTGTTTCAGATTCAAGGATTTCTATGAGCTGGAGCCAGAAAAGTTTCAGAACAAGACCAACGGGATCACGCCGAGGCGCTGGCTCCTGCTGTGCAACCCAGGACTGGCTGACATTATTGCTGAGGTGAGTGGTGAGCATGTGAAGTGAGGGGCTGAGTGTGATCCCTTTGGTCACCTCCTCTTGTGGTCTAGTCAGCCCTGAGGCTGACACCTGGCAGATGTGTGGGGACAGCCTGGGAGGACCATGCCTGTGGTACGTGTAGGTGTGAGATTGGCTGGGCTTTAAAGTTGATGATGAAGAGTTGGCCGAAAAAAAGCTGCAGAAATCTGGATATGGTCCCTGCCCTCACGGGGACTGCACACAGTCAGGCACAACCATAGGGTGTCTGGACAAGTGTGCAGCTTCACAAGCACAAAGGAGCTCCCGTGGAGGCCCAGCCCCAGTTCTGTCCCTTCTGTGTCCAAGGCCCTTTAGCACAGCTTTTTGCATCACACTGGGACATGCCGTGGCTGAATATCATCCTGCAATTAATTGTATCTTGATGTCCTGCCCATCGGTTTCTCCAGCTGCCAGAAGGCCTTGGCACACATCCTCTCTCTTCCTGCTAAAACTCCTTGAGGGAGGGGAGCTTGTCCGAATTTTTACAAGTGCCCTGTTTCCATTGGGCTTCTTTATGACACAGAGAATTAACCTCACCATAAGAAACTGTGCCCCTTTCCCTGGCTACACTGCCTCTTCCAGTTCCCAACAGGACTATGGCACCTCTCTTGGGGAAGAGCAGTTGTGGACTTGGTGAAGTGTCTCATGGCATTCTCTGTTTGTCGTTTTAGAAAATTGGGGAAGGCTTTATCACAGATCTGAGCCAGCTGAAGAAGCTACTGGATTTCATCGACAATGAGACTTTTATCAGGGATGTGGCAAAAGTCAAGCAGGTAACATGCACTGGAGGTGGCCTGGGGGAAGAAGGCTAAAAGTACCATGCTCCCAGGAACATCCCAGCAGCAAATGCTTACTTCTGATGCAAGCCCTGGGAACCCATGCCTATTCCTCATATTTTTCTGCCAGGAGAACAAGCTGAAGTTTGCAGCCTACCTGGAGGAGCAGTACAAGGTGAAGATCAACCCTGTGTCCATGTTTGATGTCCAGGTGAAGCGAATCCATGAGTACAAGCGGCAGCTGCTGAACTGCCTGCACGCCATCACCCTCTACAACCGTGAGTCCTGCCTGGGCTGGTAGGCAAGGGGTGTCCCCCAGCCTCTCACTGCCAGAGCTTCTCTCCAGGAGGGAAGACAGAGTCTCTGAAGGGTCATACAGAGCTTGGGGAAAAGCTCACAGCCCACATCTCCAGCCCAGGTAACCTCCACACCTGTTCTGCAGGTGTTGAGACTGACCTGGTGCAAGTTAAGACCCCATTTCCCAGTGTATCCTTGGAGCCCCTGCCCATTCCCAAAGGGAGGCAAAGTCATTGGAGCTCAGCATTTTTCTGGCTTGAGTAGTTCTCCAAGGATCTGGATTCCCAATTTGTTGCCCACCACAGCTCCAGCAGATGTCTGGTTGGGCTTCAGGGTCCTGCAAGGTTGATGGTTGTGACATGGGCTGAGATCCCAGCCTGCCTCTGATCCACACAGTAAATTCTGCCCAGTTTATCTTTAGTTCTGAAGATTTTTAATTATTTTTTTTTTAAGATAAAATTTGAGCTTTCAAATTTGAAAAAATTTTGAAGAAAGATCCCTGTTCTTTCAGGCATCAGATGTAATCCATCCAAATCCTTTGTGCCCAGGACCATTATGATCGGAGGAAAGGTAACCTGAGTTCCAGACTCGGTGCATGCGTGGCTCAGAGGGTGGGTGGGTGGTTCCTGTCCCCTTTCTGTGGCTTTGCTGGGCCTGCTGGAGATCAGCCAGCAACAGGGAACACCTCCATGGACTAACTGGACTGGGCAAGGCTCCATCACTATTACCCTGTGGCTCAGGACTTCTCCTCCCAATAGGGTGTTTTTCCTAATTCGTGGCCGGGAGAATTAGGATTGTTCAGGCTCTGGGGAGTCTTTATTGTAGCCTTTCAGTACTTGAAGTGGGTCCTCTTAAGAAAGATGGGGACAAATGTTTTAGCAGGATCTGCTGTGATAGGACAAGGGATAGTGGTTTTAAATTGAAGGATTGATTTAGATTAGATCTAAGGTGGAAATGTTTTCAATGAGTGTGGTGAACCACTGGAACAGGTTGCCCAGAGGTGAAAGATGCTCCATCTCTGGAAACATTCAAGATAGGTTGGATGGGGCTCTCAGCAACCTGGTCTAGTTGAAGATGTCCCTGCTTATTGCAGGGAGGTTGGACTAGATGGCCTTTAAAGATCCCTTCCAACCCAAACCATGCTGTGATTCTATGTGTGAATAGCAGAGCTGAGGCCCAGACTCACTGCAGTGAGGACCCCACACTGGCATCTCTCATGCTCTCCCTTCCTTAAAACCCTTCCCTATTTCTGGACTGTTCTTCTTCAGGCGGCCCCTGGCTACCACATGGCCAAGATGATCATCAAACTCATCACATCCATTGGTGAGGTCATCAACAACGACCCCTATGTGGGGGACAAGCTCAAGGTCATCTTCCTGGAGAACTACCGAGTATCCTTGGCTGAGAAGGGTATGTCTGGCCTTCTGTAAGCACATGTCAGAAGTTGGGCATGTCCCAGCTGAGCCCTGGAATGGGCTGGCCTGAGAGGCAGTTGTGGCAGGACAACTGGCTGTCCCCTAGGAAGAGCCCGAGGGCTCCACACAGGGCAGGAAGCCAGCTTCATGCAGGAGTGGCAGCAGCTGCATGGGGTCATGGCAAAGCTGAGCCTGGCCCCAGAGTTGTGCTGTTTGGGCTGAGGGTGAGGTCAGAAAGGCCACGGGCAAACGCCCAGGATTGTATTTCTGTCCTGGTTGTGGGGAGCTGCAATGTGCCAAGGATTAACTCCTACCTCTCTTGCACCTGGCAGTGATCCCAGCAGCGGATCTCTCCCAGCAGATCTCCACAGCTGGCACGGAGGCCTCAGGTACTGGCAACATGAAGTTCATGGTGAACGGGGCCCTCACCATTGGTACCATGGATGGGGCCAACGTGGAGATGGCCGAGGAGGCAGGCGAAGAAAACCTCTTCATATTTGGCATGCGGGTGGAGGACGTGGAGGCCCTGGATCGGAAAGGGTGGGTGCACGCCAGAGCTCATCTGATGGGGATACAGGGCTCAGCTCTGGCAGGGAGAGCCATGTTCTCTGGGAGGGACACCTTCCTCTCTGGGCAGCTCTGGAGCAGGAAAAAGCAGGGGGCTGGAGGCAGCCTTTGCCTTGGGCTGGGCAGCAGAGGATGCATCAGGGATGCAGCTCACCCCAGAGCACAGTGGCTGTGAGTGGGACCTGGCACAAAGCGTATCAGACACCGCTGCTGGTCTGAGCCACAAGCAGGCTGCTCTGACGGACACAGCCCTGGGCTCAAAGCCCCTCCCTCAGGAGCTGCACCACATCCTTGCTGCCCTCCCTGCCCCAGAGGGCCCCAGGAGGAGCAGCAGTGCCTGGAGCCTGTCTCTGCTGGGCGCAGGTACAACGCCCGGGAGTACTACGAGAGCCTGCCCGAGCTGCGCCAGGCCATCGACCAGATCAGCAGCGGCTTCTTCTCCCCCCGGGACCCCGGCTGCTTCAGGGACGTTGTGAACATGCTCATGCACCACGACAGGTGAGTCCTGGGAAGCATGCCTGCTCTGGGGGAGCCCTGCCTGCTCTGGGGGAGCCCTGCCTGCTCATGGGAAGATGCCTGTCCTGCCCCGAAGGCAAACCCCAGCTGGACTCTGCTTTGGGTTTCAGGTTTAAGGTGTTTGCAGACTATGAGGCCTACGTTAAGTGCCAAGGGCAAGTGGACCAGCTGTTCATGGTAAGACATGGCCACTGCTGAGTGGGAAGGATGGGGTCTTTGGCCATGGCAATGCAGTGGGAAAACTGGGGGTAAGTGGGATGAGTGTGCTCCAGTGGAGCCCTTCTTACGGACACCACGGCACGTGGGTGCCCTGTGGCAGGCTGAGGCAGGTTTGGCTGCTTCAGCAGCCCCACACCGTGGTGTTTAAACCAGTCAGTCACAAGGCTGCGAGCCAGGAGGGAGCTGGGTGGGCACCTGAGTGCTGACATTGCCTCTCCTCTTCCCAGGATCCCCACGAGTGGACGAGGAAAGTCATCAGGAACATTGCGTGCTCGGGCAAGTTCTCCAGTGACAGAACCATCACGGAGTACGCCCGTGAGATCTGGAGGGTGGAGCCTTCTGCCACAGCAATCCCCCCACCCAACCTGCCCCGAAACTGATGTAAGGTCCAAGGGAAGGAAGGAGGGATATGCTCCCAGTGCAGGAGGCCTCACTTGCATTTCACCACCAGGCAGATGGGCTCAGCTCTGCAGAACCAAGGCCTTTCTCTCAGAGGGGTGTAAGGATGCTCTGAGGAGGAGCCCTGACTGAAGAACAAGAGCTGGGGGGCAGGAGGAAGGACCTTGTGTTTGCACCTACCTAGCCTGCATGTGCTGCATAGTGCTTCTAGTGAGATGACCACGGATGAGTCTTCCAAGGCTGTGCTCCATGCTTAACAAGGGCTTTCCAAGTAAACCCTCCCCTCCCTGTGCAAGGGCCTGGCCTCCTTGCCCCTGCCCCACAAGTAGGATTAGCCAACACCGAGCATGTCTTGCATTCTCCTCCAGGGGTCTGCCAGGTTGAAAGGTGGGGGAGGAAGAGGCCACTCCCTGTCCATCCCCTTCCCCAGCATGACCTAAAGGAGTGGTGGGGGTTGGCTGTGAAAGCAGCGGACCTCAGGGCAGGCACCAATGTCAAACTCTGTGCCACAAGCAGGAGAGCCAGGGATCAGCCACTTCCTTGCCACAGAGCTCACTGCAGCCTCCTACCACACCTCTTTCCTAACTGAAGGCCCAGTAACCAAGCCACTCCAGGGATTTTTAGCCTCCATGTCTGCATAGGGAGGGCTGTACCTGCCACTGCCAGGTGGGTGGCTGAGCCTGCTGGCTCTTGGCTCTGCAGGTACAGCTGGGTGCTGGGTGCTACCCAGGGGGTGAACATGGATCACATCCCTGGCATTCCTCTGTAGCAGGGTCATGCTGCTCCACATGTCCCTCCCAGTGCTGGGGTCACAGTTTAACACCCATATTGCTGTGTAGTGCAACAGTACTGCCCTGTTTGACACCAACTCATTAAAACAACCCAAACACCTGCTGGTTTGACTTTGGACTGACTTGTGACTACTCCACGCCTCTGGGTTCAGGTTGCAGCAAGTTCAGGCCATGATGGCTGAATTGCTGCTGTCCTTCCAGCTGTGGCTTCATGGTTTGTGGTCCCTTACATCATGGTGGGGGCAACATGCCCATGTCAGGCTGACTCTGTGCACTGGGCTGGGGGTTAATGTTGGGTTTGCCCTGCAAATGGCACACAGGGCACCTGAGCTAGAAATCACACAGGCAATTCCCATCTCCCCCATTCCCAGGGGAGGAGCAGAGCCTCAGCTGCAGCCAGACCAAGGCACAGACCCTCTGGGCTCCTGGAGAGTGTCTCCCCTAGAGCTGGCAGCAGCTTTGCCCAGTCCCAGCTCCAAGCTCCCACACACAACCCTACTGCAGCCCTACCCCACACCCAGCTGACCTGCTCAAGGTGGGGAAAATGTCCCAAAAACTGCCAGGTAAGACTGGTAAAGCTAAAGTGATCAGCAGTCAATGCCTTTATTAAAACTACACCACTTTTAGATAAACATTTCAGTTTAAATTTCCAAGCATACCACTGGCCTGCTAAGAGGAATGGTGTTGCTGGGACCACCAACACCAGCAGTTCTCGTGCTGTACTCCCAGCTCTGTCCCACCAGGAGGAAGGCAGCCAGGCTCCAGCTCAGGCTGCACTTTGCCCCAAGCCAGCTGCCAGCAGCAGCATTAACTGGAATGTGTGTTACCCTCCAGAGCCAGGTAAGTATTTCTCATCTGTCAGTGCAATAAATTATGGTTGACGCACTTGTATTGAAGTGGCACAGCTACTTTATGAGTATCAGGGGTCAGAAACCTCAGGGACAACCGTGCTAATGGCAGAAGAATCTTGGTACAAGAACAAGCTACTGTCTCTTTTGCAACTAGTATGAGCCTGCAGATATAACTCTGATGCATGCTGAGCAGTTTATACTATGCTGTACAGCTCTGACCAGACCCTTGGGGCAGCACAATTCCCTTTGAGCACTCGTGACTAAACCTACAGCACCTGGTACTGACAAGGGGCGGGACCCCAGCGAGGCAGTGTGTGACTGACTCCTCTTTCAGTGCAGAGCTCCTCAGTGGCATAAACCAGCCCCCCTTCCAGCCCCAAGCACGGCGAGGGCATCCCCAGAACTTCTCCCTGTGGGAAAGGCTAATTTCCACTTCTGCCTCCTGGACAATGGCTGGCAGAGGGGCTAAGATGTGCTACTGGAAGTGCACAGAAGGCAGGGGGGAGAGCTGGAGAGTGACACCTCAGACTTATTTTTGCATCAAAAACTGTGTATCACTGCCTGCTTTTAACTACAGTGGAGCAGCACTGCCACCAGGAACAGGAAAACCTGACCAAAGAAGTCAAAAAGTAGTTGAGGAAAAAAAACCCTTGCCCTTCTCACCGAAAAGCAGCAGGTGGCTGTCCGGGTGTGTACAGGGGTAATGGAAGACATCCATTCTGGCAGCCTGGGCACATATTGTTCATAGAAGGAGATCAAGCAAAAAACTAATCTCACACTTTCTGGCTTAAACACCCAAGTCTGCAGTTTATATACACGTGTCATTCCAGTCCTAATAGGAAGTACTTGTTAAAAAGGGGTGGGATAGCAGGGATGGGAGCAAAAAATGATGTTCAGAAGAAAGAGGGTACAGGCAAGATAAAAGGGCACTAGCCTTTCCCCTTGAATAGATGTTTCAAAAAAACCCAAAAACTTTCATTTTATTTCCAAATGTGTGCAATTACCCCAACACTTGCAGCACATTGTGACTGAAGAGCTAAATAAAAATACCTCTCACTACCTGGATCTTCCATGTAATTTGTAATTACAGCCACTGATCGGAAAGGAAAGGCAAAACATGTATTTTCTAGAAAGAGAACACCTCAAACTCAAGCAAGACAACTGCGGTAAGGAGACATGGCAAAAGCCATTTGCCTACAAATGAATGTCTACATGATCCAAAACCAGCAGCAGTGTTTAAAAGTGAAAGAAACATCCTTGGTCATGACAGTGTCCTAGGAACATCTGTCCTCAGCAGTACCACGACGGGTTGGCGAGGCTTTGCTGCACTTACATTTTTCATGGTTTGGTACTGGCTCCTGGGCTGTTACCAGCCCTCCATCCATGTCCCCAAAGAAACCAACAACTTCTTCCTTCTGCTGTCACAGATGCTGATGCCAGAAGCTGGAGTTGCCAAGGGTACACATCAGGACTGGAATGGGAATCCCTGACCTCCTCTAGTGCCAGGAACGGAAGAACGGCAGACTGACCCACAGGGAGAGGGGAGGAAAAGGAGAGAGAGGAAGGAAACAAAAATCTCAGTGCTGAAAAGCAGACAGTCTTCAGTGATGATGCTCATGTTCAGATTTTCCCAGGAATTCCCTAGAAAAGGAAATGACAAAGCAGTGACACTTGGCTCTCCTATACTCTGGGTGCACACTACAGCCTGCAGCTCTTCCCTTTGCCCTGGCAAATACTATGGCTCAGGCATTTGCAGCTACAGGGAGCAGCACTGAGCTCGGCTCTCACACCCATCAGTGGCTCCCACTGAAAGAGCCAAGCTGAAGCAACTCCTCTGCAAACAGCTCCTCCGGAGCATCCGGCTCACAGCAGAGATGAGCCAGAAAGTGCTCCCAGATTTCTGTGGCTCCCCTTCCCAAAATCTGCATTGCAAGGAGGTGGAGAGCTCTGACCCCTGTGCTAAGCCAGCCCCGGTGTCTCCCCGGTTGAGGAGAGCAAAGGGTGCCCAGCCCAGCCCCGCCCAGCCCCGCCCAGCGTTACCGCAGTATCCGAGGTAGCTCTGGACTCCTGTAGATGTACTTGTGCCGGTAGCCGAGGTCTGTGTGGAAGGGCACGAACTGCACCTTGTAGTCCCGGAAACTCCGCGACGTGGCCGCGATGTTGTAAAGCTGAACCAAGGGGAGGCACCGTGAGGGACTCGAGTTACTCCAACCCAGCTCCCCCTGCCAAACCTGCAGCCCCCTCAGGCGTGGGTGAGGGGCCCTGGCTGGAGCAGCTTTGGTAGCTCCAGCCTCATTTCACTACTGATTTGCCACCTCCAACACCACAGAATCTGCAGTGCCTCTGGGCTGTGTGTTTTACACCTTTCTATTACTGACTTCTTGCCCGGCTGAAATGTTGTTCTATCCACACCAGTTCCTCCCACCAGATCAGTTTGCAGAGCCACGTGTGTACCTTTTTTCCCAGATGAAATGGTACCACTGGATCATCCTCAGCATGAAGGATGAGCAGGGAGCAGGAAATGTATTTCACACTGTAAAACAGACAACAATGTCACAAAGGCCCAGAGCAATCCCATCCTTCTATTACACCAACATGTGCATTTTTAAGAAAACTGTAATGACAGACATGTCCTCTAGGTTATTAATTACAATTTAAAACCTTATTTGGGCACCATTCATTTGATCTATAGAAAATTTACCAGTGAAAGACATGCTCATAAAATTTTCTTTCTGCTTAGACCAGAGAAAAGTGGTTCACTCCACTGTAAATCATCACACCCCTCCCCTCCACCAAGGTCTGGTTTGGTTTCAATACTGGAAACTCACAAATGCTCAGGCTCTTCAATGAGAGACTCAGTGAAAGGAGACAATGTGATTACAGGCAAGGTGGCTTAGGCAAATGCACAGCAAGGGAATATTCCCAAACCTTCCACGTTCCAATGCTACTGTTTAATGTGTAAGATACACTTGAAAAGCATAAATGGCGTGAACCAAATCAGCATATCCCTGAGTAGTCTCTGTTCTCTCTGTTGCATCTGTCCATACTATGAACAATTAAAAAAGACAGAGCCCCACTGTGCTGCTCTCAGAGCTGTGAGAGTAATTGAAATCAATCCAGTAAGAGCAATGCTGCAACAAAAAAAAAAAAAGCCAGAGAGTACAGTCTCATGTCTATCCTCCTTGATGCTTGCTATGGCTCACTGCAGCCACAGCCCAGCAAAGAGGGAACTCACTTCTCATCGTTTGCAAATTTAATTCCACTTGTCGTGATGGGGTCAAGGAAGAACCAGTCAAATCCAGGGAAGTATCTGTATATCTGAGAGGAAAAATGTGCATTAGTGGCAGGCACCAGCAGGCCAGTGCTACAAACAGCACTAACAGGGCAGGCCACTGCCATCCCATAACATCCCCTGGCTGCTGACCGTGCTCTTTGCAGTGAGATTGCCCCTGTTTCCACCAGCATTATTTTCCCTCCCCTGTTTTGGGCCATCTCAG
Organism: Daphoenositta chrysoptera; assembly: GCA_013397915.1. NCBI lineage: Eukaryota > Metazoa > Chordata > Aves > Passeriformes > Daphoenositta > Daphoenositta chrysoptera. Next base: position 71,563 of record VZRO01003877.1, read on the forward strand.
CAGCCTGCTCAGGAGCAGGCCCTGTGGGTGTTTGCATGGTCAAAGACTCCAGGTATCATGCAGGACTGTTGGCAATTCTTCCTGGAAGAGCTTTATCCCAGGATACCGCACCAGCCTGGCTGCATCCGAGGCCTGGACTGGGTGTCTGCTCAGTTCAGAGCCAATTCATTCCCATGCTGGAAACATGGCTCTGGCCCTGCTTATTGTGTGTTCCCAGCAGCTGTCTCATGTGTAGCCCTTTACCCCTGATGTTCACAGATATCCCCACTGCCCCACAAGTCGTGCAGGTAGCTCAGCTGTAGCACTCCTGAAGGTTCATTTCTATGCACCCAACTCCACGCCACCAGTGTGAGTGTCACCGTGTACTTGCCACAGAAAAGGGGTGACTCCGTGCCTCCTCCCGAATGTTGGTGAACGGAGACTCCAGGATCAGCGCATCTGGGGGCGTTTCTGAAAAGCCAAAGGCAACGTGCTGAAATGTAGGGGTGCACCCAGCCAGCAAGGTCAGGGTCTGCCTCGTGAGAGCAGCTGCCACCACGGTGCACCAAGGACAGTTCTGTCACCACCCCAAACGTCTGCAGGAATCTGGGACAGCAGCAGGCTGCCAGGAAGAACATCCGCGTGCCACACTCACCTCTCTCGCAGAGGCGCCGCACCAGATTCGTCGCAACCCTGGAAAGAAGAACGAGCAGTGAATTGGCACAGGCTCTCTGCAGAGCAGCAGCTCCAGAGGTGGCACAGGCACAACTCAACAGCCACGAGGTCGATCCCTCACGCTGCCTGAGGTCCCAGCAGCCAGCCCACAGTGACCTGAGTTCCCACCAGCCTCTGTCCCAACCACCTGACTATCCCAAGTGACATCGGGGGCCTGTGTTTAAGTGAAAAAGTCCAAGGATGGGCTCTTTTCAGGTGGCTCTCGGGCTCCCAGCACATGCACAGCTGTGTGACATGGCCTTCTACCTGTAGACCACGAGGGCTGTGAGAGCAAAAGGGGAATGCAGGGGTGGGTGTGTTCCAGGCAGCCGGAGTGCAGGGTCCCAGGGCTACACTGCAAGAAGCATCCCTAACTGGGACAGAAAGCAGCAAGGTCTCCCCTATGCATCACCCTAATGGGACAGGGATATTTCCAAAGTTGCTGAATCCTCCCAGCACAGCACATTTCACAAACCTTGAACTCTAGACTGGCTGTGGTCACTAGGGAGCTCAGCTGGGGACCAGTCTCAGGACACTGACTGCAGTGTTGGGAAACATCACAAGCATCCTCTGACCCAGAAAGGGATTCTCAACAGGGCAAAAAAATTAGAGGACGAGCCAAAGTAAAAGTCTTTCTCTTCTCTCAAACAAAGCAGGGTGTTTACTGTCACAGCAATGAGGAGGCACTACCATGAAATACCTCCCTGTCCCAGCATGTGTTTCACAGCAAGGAAAGCTGTTGTGGTCTTAGAGTTTATCTGCACACAGCTCAACTCAAAGGTAGCTCTTGTATTTGCCTTCTTCTCCACCAATCATAGGAGTAAGAGCATGTGGTACTGAACATGACTCACCTCCAGATAGCCATGGAAAGGGAAGAAGCAGGAAAGGAAAGTTAAAAATATGAAGGCAAAGGCACTTGACACCTTGAACTTCCCTGTGCCAGGCATGGCCATGCAAATGTCAGAGGTGGCCAGCAGCACAGTCATGCAGGCATCTGTACAAGCACTGATTACACACAGCATGTTTACCAGGATAGGAGGAAAACCTTTGGGAAGGACAAGTCCCATGCACGTGTGGCTGGTCTGAGACACTCTTTCAGAGTACCAGAGAAGTCTGATGTTCTGCTCTGAAGGACAATCTGCAGTCTGTTATTCTAAATGTCTTTCTGGTGTGAACCCTCCAGACAAAGAAGGTTCAAGACCCATTGCTGCAGTCATTCACTGTGGCCCTTCTCACTCTGTACAGTGCAAAGGAGGGAAGCCACCCTCCAGAAATTATGCCACAGCTGCCAAGCCAAGCCAGCCCAGGGATTACAGCAAACAGCACCTCCATCCAAGGTCAGTGTTTAGTGTTCTTTAGAAACTGCTTCTTTAGGAGTGCCACCAAGATTAGATGCTTACCCTGTGCCCAGGGAGTGTCCCCATATATAGACAGGGTTGTCTCCACTTCGTGCTTTAATCCAGTCGAAGACGTGAAGGGCGTCGTAGGTCATTCCCCTCTCTGACGGGCTGCCTATTGAGTCACCCCAGCCTGGAACACAGAGAGTCCTGCTGAGAATCGCCCAAACTGCTCAGCAGAGCCAGCCAGCTCCTCCCATGCAGCCCATCTGCACCTGCAAGGGACACGGATGGGACCTGGGCACTTCCTGTTCACTTCACCGTGTACCTCTACGACTTGGAGCTGAAAGCCCTGATTGATCCACAGTCATTTAATCAAGGTAACTGCTGTCTGCTGAGTTTTGGTGGATTTAGTCAACGACAAAACCAAGGACTGGATCTCAAACACTGCTACAACAGCGTTCTTGCACCCACCTGCAACAGCCCAGCTCCCAAACCTTCCCTGCTTTTGCCTGCACGTAACCAATTTGTTAAGTGGAGTCTCTGCCAGCACAGGATTGGATGCTTAGGGCCAAAACCCAACCGTGTCTCACAGAGATGTTGTAACATCAGTTTGTGCTGTTTGAACAGTGCCCTCCAGCAATTTTCCACCCTCCTGACTGTTTTGGCTCCATCACTTCTGCAGCACATCTACACATTGTGTGCTCAGCAGCCAGCACCCTACATCCCTTCTGATACCTAATCAGCAGCCAGAGAAACGGCTGCCAGCAGGACTGAAAAACAGGGCAAGCTCCTACAAATAAACCTCTCCCAGATGTCTTCTTGATAAAAACGCAATGGATTAATTCCTTTCCTGTATCTATAGTTGCATTACACTGCAGCCATGGCTTAAATACTAAGAAAGTAAAAAAAGCAGCAGATGCCTGACTCCTGGTGCAGAGGTGCAAAGCAGTCACAGCTTCTGCCAAGTATTGTTAGCAAATCATTTACTCTGTCCTATCTCACCTATGAGCTTTTAAAAGGAACTAAGTGCAAGTTCAGTTCCCTGTGTGACCTTAGGAAAGTCAACTAGATCTTATCCAAAAGGACTACACCTAGGCAAGCCCATCAGCTTCCAGAAGAGCACCTGGAGGGTGCCTGAAGTGTGCACTCCCTGCTCCTTAGCTCCCAAATCTACAACCCACGTGCATGAGGACAGGCAGGAGCCAGAGTCTACCCAGCTGGACAGCAGGAAGCAGTGCTACACACGAAGGCACTGGCAAGAAATTTCTGGAAATTCTTTGAGGGAAAAAAAAAAAAAGAAGCAATAACCACACCTAATTAGCTGGCAGCAAGCGTTCACAAAAGAAGCCCACATACCTCGATAGTCAAATGTCACCACATGGTACCCAAGGGAGCTGAGAACCTGGAAGGCAGAGAAACACTCAGAAACCCATTACAGAGGCTTGCACACACCAGCCACACTCTTGCATCAGGCCAAGGTGCAGGGATTCATTTTATAACATTATTGACAAGTTAAAGGGCCAATTTGCAGCTTTTCAATGTAGCAGGTACAGAGCTTTCCAAACACTAAACGTCTCAGCCCACTGGTTTTACTCTGTTTGTTTCCTGGACCTCATATCAGGCTACCTAAGATGTTGATTATCCCTTTAACAGCTTTGACCTTAAGATCTGCAAATATCCTACTGTTTCCCCTGCAAAGAGTTTCATGTTTTCCAGTGAAAGAGTACAACTGCTTCAATTATATTACTCGAATTGGCATAAATGTAAGCATAATATACAGGAGCCCATTTCAGAAGGTTTAAATGTATAGATCAAAAATGTGCAATTGCTCTATTATGAAGATTTACGTTATAACCAATGGTAATCCTAAAAAAATCTGTTAAAAGCAAGTAAAAACACTCAATGGTAGATCATCTTGCTTGGAATAAGTGGCTTGGTAAAAACAATACAAGCATTCCAAGCTACCATTGCTTGATACGAACCTAACAGCTCTGTGGTAGATAAAAAACAACAAAAAGTTACAAAAGGATTAAAATGTTGCTCTCGTGGTCTATGTATGATACACGATTTTTAAAAAAACAATATTAGTATCATGCTATATTCTAAAGAGGAAATATAAAACCAACACTTTCTAGTGTAGCCTACAAATGAAATGATACCTGTCAGCTGAGCATTACTTGTAGCACAATTTTAAGAGATTACATGTATTGGGTAGATTTATAAACAATTAAACATTTCACAACCATGCTGGGGCACATGGTATCAAGTGGAGCTTACAGAGACAACTGGCAGGAAAGGGAGAGAGCACTTCCATTGTCCCACCAGAACCTAAACGGTGGCCTGAAGATGGAAAGACAGTGACTTTATGTATGGATCCCACAGTTTGCCCCACTGTTTGCTGGCACCCCCTTGAGAACAACATGTGACATCGAGGCTCACCCTTGCAGCATTTAGTTGTGCTTTTAATGCCATTTAAACCCTACAAATAGTTAGGAATTTCTATTAGCAGATGCAACTGCAGCAACTTCAAAGTCACTCAAAGCTCCTTTGCTTTTTGCTATTCAGGCCTCTTCAAGCAATTCCTATTCCTCTTTCTTGGGCTCTAAATCCTTCAAAGGGGTTCCACTGCAGGTAACAATGTCCACCCTGTGTGCACTTCCAGGGCAAATGCCCTTTACAGCAGGGTATTAATTTAATACAGGGTATTAAATATGCCATAGCTCCACTCTGGAATATACATTGACAAGTTACTCTTTCTCCAACATCCTCTTGCAAGTAACTATGCCAACAGCACAGAGGAGTAGCTGTGTTGTACATACAACACCCCTGCAGCCCACATAACAGCAGAATAATCAGGTAAAATATTAATTAACAAATTAGGAGCTGCAGGACAGCTGTTTCCAATGGAATCACTATATGACATTTTTATATGTTCACTTACACATTGGATTCCCTGACTGGACATGCAGAACACAAGGTTTCTTCCTGAAAAATTTGGGTTTTAGCTTTACAATGTGATTTTACTGCTCAGATACCATATATAATCTCTCCTTTTCCAGGCCATTAAAAATTATTTAATCTGTTGAGAGTTCACCTGTCTTCAAGACACATTTGCTAGGTGTTGGCTGTGTTGAAGGCTTATTGAAAGCACCAGCAAAAAGGACATCATCCCAGACTGGTTCATTCTGCTGGAATAAACACAAACCTGGAGTTTCTGAAGCAGTTCTGCCCATGTGTGTGTTCACATGTGAGTAACTGACAGAAAAAGACAAACTAAGCAGCTTGCCTGGATGTTCTCAGCAGCAAAGAATAGCAGACCCAGGAACAGAAACCTTGGGTTTTGGTAAACTGTGTTCTCTGTGTATGTACACAAAGAAACACACCAAGTCTGGGAATATTCTGAAGCACTGCTACTCTTGTCCATCAAAATCAAAACCAACTCCTCTGCCTGTCTTGGCCAGCTCAAAATCCATTGCAGCACAGGCTGGTTCCCAGAAAAATGACTAAACAGATCCCCATACATGACCATCTCCTCAACCAATTTTGTGCAACTTAGCTCATCTTCTTTTTCTTAAAGGAAATGAAGTATCACCTGCCTCTTTGGAGTTGCTAAACAGTATTTTCTAAGCAATCTGAATTTAAAAGACTTTGCAGCAGGGGATATTGCATTGCATTCCAATAAAGCTTTATGAGTGCCAACACTGACACTAATTGTAAAGAGAAGAAAAAACAGACTAAGACATCTCTGAAAAGAACCAGCAAAAACAATTCTGGCTCTTTTAGGAACACATGATATGAGACCAAGAAATTGTGTGTGAGAATTTCAGCCAAAATAGAGTTTAATAAAATTAATTACCCCAAAATTTATTAGACAAAACACTCAAAGCAACTGAGGCTGCCTGCTCTCACATAACTCACACCATAATGCTACACCTGGGAAATTCATTGGGTTTTCTACAAAACCTTCTGCACTTGAGATGGCACCAGTCACACACATGCACTGTGCCATGAGTAAAGGAGAAACCCGGTTAGTCAATCAAATTGGGGCTGTAATTAAATAAAACTTTTGATTTTTCCCAGAAACTGTGTTGGTTAGCTCAGTTGGAGCTGGTAGTTAACAACAGCAAATAAAAGACCTTTCAAACATCTTTGAAGATGAGAGAAGTGTGCTCACAGCCTACAGATCCATTTTTCCATACAGGCTTCCTATTTGAAGGACACTGAGGGCCCCAGGGTTTGTGCCTGTTGAGTGTGGGCTGTTAGGGGCAGTTTTCTCAACTCTGTGCACATCTGATGTGTTAATGCAATTGTTTGGACACCACGGGCAGCCACTTACCTTGTAAAGCTCCACGCGGTGATCCCCTCCTCTGGCAAGAGAGATTGATGAAGAGAAAAGGGGAGGGAAAAAAAAAGAAAAACATTAAACAAACCAACCAAACAAAAAGAAGCAAAACCAAAGAAAAAAACCCCAAACCAACCACATGTGAGAATTTAAGCTTCCAGAAACATATTTCCCAATTGCCTCAAGCAATCTAGCCAAAACATGCCAAACACAAGAAACACCATAACAGGCTTTGTTGAGCTATGCAGGACATAATTTTGAAGTCAACTTCTCCATGTAAATCTCACCTCACAGCAGGTAAAAATGAACTTTTCAGCCCAGCCTGCTGTCTGCCTTTTCCAAAGCCTGTAATACATCCAGAACAGCCTGTCCCTTTTGGCTCAGCATACCCTGAGCTCTTGCCACAAGTGCTGCCCCAGCCAGTAGCCCTGACTCTCCAAAGTGTGATGCTCCCAGCAGAAATCATGATATTAAGCCAAGTAGGTGGCCCTTTGATTTTCTCACCTGGCTCCAAGCTCAGGGAAAGAAAAGACACGTAAAAAAAAGTGAGCAGAGAAAAGCAGAGCTGAACACTGTAAATAAGTCCAGGGGAAGAATCTGCTTAATGTATGGGGGGGGGGGTTTATAAACATGAACTGAAACCTAGACAACGGAAAGGAATGTGAATGTGCCATTACATACCTTAAAACATGACATGGCTAATCCATATTCCAACTCCAATTTAGCATCTGTATTAGAGTAAATGTACTCTTGCACTCATGAAAACTCTAAAACTTTCATACTGTGACTGGCTTGGTCAGTGCAGCCTCTAAACCAAAATGCCAAATCTTCCTCTAAGAACACGTGCACTTGCCAGCCAAAAGCTGTCAGCTCCAACTGTGCTACAAAACACCTAATGCAGTCAAAAACACTCGAGGAAAAATGCAAGCAGTTGCTGGTAAGTCATTTTGAATCATACAAGCCTGAAGATGATGATTCCCTTCCTTGAAAAGTCACCTTTCACATGCACACGTTTGTGCTTTTTAATGCTTTCCTTTTTTCTGAGGGGATCAAGTACACATAACATTTTTGCCTCAACCCCAGCTCACTCAGGTGAAACCAGGAAGCCAAGGCAGTGCCTTTTACTCATGGTTAATGCATCCTGCAGCAGTGAGGCAGCCCCTGGAGAAGCAACTGAAGGTGCAGCACAGGAACAAACATACAGGGATACACATCAAATCTGAAAGGGCAAAGCCAAGACACCTCCAGCTCCTCCAGTGCACAGAGTGAAATGTGAAAGATGTAACTGATCCCTAGTTCAGCCCTTTATCTCAGCAGCACTTGGGGGAGTTGAGAAGGAAATCTAATCAATTTGCACACAGCAGAGATACTGGCCCCAAAGAGCCACCATTCAGCTGCAGAATACCTTCCCTTAGTATCACTTGCTACACCCAACAAAGGCAAAAAACTAAGTGAAGAAGTATTTGAAAAACAATGCTACAATTTGATTAAACCTTGCAATGCATCAGCACAAGAAGGCAAAAGGGCAGTTTGCAAAAAACCATCTGCTCACGCGTTTCTGGGTGCAGAGCACATCTTCCACACCATGCCCTTGCACCAAGAAAAGCACACTGCTGAGACAAAAATTTGGGTGAAAAATGTTCTTGTGATGTAGAGGCTATCAAACCTTCACTACCAGCACAACTAAACCAGTTTCTTTACTTTACATCACGGAACTTGTAACCCTGCAATCTTTCTGCTTTTGCAGAGTATCTATGGGCAGACATCAGCTTCAAAAGAACATGCAATCAAGAAAAAACATGCCAGGAACTGGGATTCAAAATTCAGAAGGGTTGACACTCTTTTGTGAAATGCATATTTGTAAGGAAAAAGACCATGTTCTAATAAATGAATAAAAGCACTGTAACATGTAGAGATGTGGCACGAAGAACGTGATCCTGAGAATTACCTTCACTTTGCATTAATGGTTTTTAGCATCCAGCAACAAAGTACAGAGAACTAACCTACTACTTTCACCAATACACAGTCAACTACAAAATTACAACATTTAGAAGAGCTCCTGGTCCAGACAAATGTCCTGAGCAGATGCAATAATGAAACAAGATCTTCCTCTTTCCTTCTGATTTTCCTTCCTCAGAATATGTTAACTACTGAAAATAAAGTCACAAAAGGAACTGGAAGGTTTATTTAATGCCTGTGAGTCACACATACAGCAGCACTAATACCATCCCATGTCTCAATTCAGAGACTACTGAAAAGAAGTACTTCTTACCATGTGATTTAGGAAGGGTCACAGCCTCCTGGCTTCTAGCAGGGGATACAAGGGAAACTATAATACCAGATATCTCTGATAAATGCAATAAATCTACTCCCACATTCAATAAATGAAGAGGGATCATTTCATAAAACATATGTGCCTTCTTTTAAAAGGAGAAGCACCAAACTAATTTTAAATTTTATTTTGGTTTTAATCATAGAATAATTTGGGGTGGAAGAGCCCTTTTGAAGGCCATCTAGCCCAAACCCCCTGCAATGAGCAGGGGCACCTTCAACTAGATCAGTTTGCTCAGAGGCCCATCCAGCCTGACCTTGAATTTTTCCAGGGATGTGGCATCTACCACCTATCTGGGCAACCTGTTCCAGTGTTTGACCACCACCCTCACTGTAAACAATTTCTTCCTTGTATCTGATCTTATTCGACCCCCTTTCAGTTTAAAACCATTATCCCTTGTCCTATCACTAGAGGCCCTAAGGAGTTTTTCTCCATCTTTCTTAACGTGCTGAAGCTGTGACAAGCCAGAAAAACACATCCTGAAACAAAGCCATCAGTGTTTTGTGCCTCACCTCGTTCCTGCATTGCCGTGCAGGTAAAGGATCACAGGATGGCTGGAGCCCAAAGCCTCTTCAAACCACAGCTGGTCCTTCCCTCGGGCATTCTTCCATAAGGCTGCAGGGACCGTGTGCCTGTGTACAGAAGGCAAATTTACACTGTCCTGCTGCTCCTCAACACTCAAGTGTCTGCCACATGAATTCTGAGCTTTTCTGATCAACTCCTTCACTCAGGATTACACACCCCCCACACACTTTTCATAAAGCCGTCGTGATTAGCTGACAAATGGCCAAATTGAAAAGGCAGTGGCTGCAGTTATTTCTACGTTTTCACCTCTATCACCATTGCCTTCAAAACTCAGGACTGTGCAAGGCATCAAACTTCAAAGGCACAGTTAGTGAACTTCCTGCTGCTCTGGTGAAAGAATCACAATTCCTCAGCTTTTATGGCACTTAATTACTTCAATTAACATATTTATATACCATAAACAAGATTCACCGCTAAGTCAGCAGATGTTCAGAATAATCAAAGGCAGTTGGGCTTGGAAAGAACATTCAGTGATTAAGAGGCATATCTGACTCCACAGCCAATCTGAGGAAAAGGAAGGGCCCAGAGTCTGAGGAGAAGATCATGTGTTTTGTTTTCAGGCACAAGGTTCCTGCAGGTGTGACATTTTAGCTGAAAAAGTTACAATCTACAAGAGCCAGGAATTTTTAACTCACAGCTGTTCTTCTGTAGATAATGTAGCTGGGTGACCTGCTAGAAAGAATTCAGCACTGGTGGAATAGAAAGAGGAATGACAGACTGAACAGAAGGTAGGCAATTAAAGTGGATAATTAGAATACAAACACAAAGCAAGTACATGGCCATAACCATCTCAGTTGTTGAGAAGGGGGCTGGCTTCCAGCCATCAGAAGTAATTTAAGTATTCATGCCTTTTTACCTGAAAGGCAAACAAGCTTGCACCTACCACACCAATCCTCCCCAGATGTACGCTCAGAGGACAAACTAACAGGAGGAAAGCAATGTAAAAAGTCTACTTGCTTGCATGCAGCCAGCAGACACCAAGGTCTTGGAAGAGGTAAAAAGCCTCAATAACTGTGAGACTGAAAAATTCTTCAACTGTTCTGCCCCAAGACTTTTGCAAACTTACAAACAAAGCAGGCTGAGGACTTTGTTTCACAAATATACCAAACACGAGACCTTGCACTGGTATTAAAAAGCAAGGTTCCAAACTTCTGTGAAAATCTCCCATAAATAATCAAGACAAATGTCAGCCTCTGAATTGCCACCACAGGCTGGAAGTTCTGTTTTAGCAAAGATACACAGTACACTTGCAAGGGAAGCAAAATACAAATCTCAAGACTGCAATATAAACTTATTTAACAGCTTAACAGGTAGAATTTTAATTGTCCAAGTGTCCACATTCAAGTTACAAACACAACTGAAAACTACAGATCCTGCACCTCACAGATTGAACATCACTGGCTGTACTAAGGAACATCCCCTTCCCTCCATACCTGACACGATCCTGGGTAACAAGGAGCTAAAATGAATTGTCCCTACCTGGGACCAGAAAATCATCACTGTGAGAAAGAAATGACAAATGAGCTCTGACACTGTCACTTGTTTTGTTAAGAGAGTAAACTGTGTATTCCGTTCTCACCCACTCTCCCAATCTCACATATGTTTTATGCACTGAATTTTCTTCCTCCTACTCTGAACACTTTGATCTGTTTTCCTATCTTCCCCCACATGTATTTTGCAAAACAAATGTGAATCAGAGTTGAATGACAAGACGTCTAACTCCTTGGGTCTGGTCTGATCTGGAGATAGGATCTTTGTAGTGATGTAGACCAGTAACCTTTATGATTCCAAATTTTGATGTTTCTCTGAATGTTCAGGTTGTCTGACTGCGTTTTGTGCATTCCTGCTCCGAGCTCAGATGAGCCCCAGAGATTTGCATACTTTTCAACATGAACTCAGTCACTTGGCAGAGGAAAATACAAACATCCACAAATGAGAGCATGCACAGCAAAAAGACTGAATAGGCAACACTGAGAACAAAAAGAAGGATAAAGATGCATGGCACATACTGCACAGAACTGGATTCCTTACCAGACTCCAATGGTTACATCCTCCTCTGGCTGCAAGTAATAATTACAGGTGTGGTTTAAACCTTGATCCTGTGGTCTTTTCAAGTCAATGAAATATGGGACCCTTACTGAAATGGAAAACAAAAAAGAAAGAAACGTTTTAATTTTAATTTTTACCTTTATTTTCTAACAAAACTGCTTAACCAAGGCACTGGAGAGTTGTACAGACTGGTCCACTGTGCTGGAAAGACCCTTTTGTGTAGAAAGATGAATTGGCTACAGCTGTGATTTAAAAAATGAACAGCAAAGAGAGCACGATAAGAAGACACAAGCAACCACCAAAAAAAAAAAAAACAGGGAGCAGGCGAAAATTAAGAAAAGGTGGGGGAGACAGACAAAGCTTCCTTTGACAAACATTTAACCATCTCTGTCCAGTCTGCTTTATAAATCTCTGCTGCATCAATGGGGTGGGTTAGCTGATTTGGATTCAGTCTTTTCCAATAAAATGGAGTTACACTACAGGAGAACCAGGAAGTCTGTCTCCTTGGGATTTAGTGGTATAGCAATTAACACACCAAAGCTTTTGTGCTATTGACACAAAAAAACCCCACTGATAATGGTGACAGTGAAATGTCACTTCACTTACCCTCTAAAAAAACATTCAACTTTACACAAACTTAAAAACCAAAGCAGACAACAGCTGATGTTAACCTCACAAATCTGGACCCTCAGACTGCAAATCTGTACCTGTGCAAGTCTGTCTGCTCTTATGCACGAGCACATGGAAGAGTCCCAGACAAGCCAGGGATGGCACCAGAGACCTGCTGGGTCTCACCAGGGCAGTGGATCCTCCAAGAGGATGACAAGTTCTGCAGTCGAGGTCTGGACAGGCACACAAGTCACTTCCAGCAGTGCTCCAGGAAAATCATGCAACTTCTCTGTGCCTTTGTGGTGGTTAAAGAGCAGCCAGAAATCCAGGCCTCAGATCCTTTGTATCCCCAACTCCAGAGCCCCAGGGGTTGCCCTCAAGTCTCTTCAGGTACCTTTTGCCAGAGACTCCAGGAAGGACTGTTCCCCCCAGCTGCAGAGCACGTTTTTTACATCCTGTCCTGTCCTGACTGGCCCAAGGCTGCGTGGGCACTCTCCTGTTTGATCTGTTCAAAGGCTTCTTGTTGTTCAGGGCCCCACTTGGAATAATTCTTCTTCCGTGTCACAAGATGGACAGGGCTTGGAGTCTTGACTGTACTCTGGGATATCCAAAAAGCCACAGTGCCTGGGAAAGCTGTGTTTCCTTCTTGCTGGTCGGTGGGGACATGGCTGCTGTTCTCTTGACCATGTCCATTGAAATCTGATGACGTCCATCTTGCCATTGTAATCCTAAAAACTGAATTTCCTCAGCAGGTGCCCTGACCTTACTTTGTTTTGTGGCAAAGCTGGCCTTCAGGATGATCTGGATTATTTTCTCCCTTTTCTCAAAACCTTCCTCTGCTGTATTGTCCCACACAATGAGGTCATCAATGTGCTGCAGATGTTCTGGAGCCTCACCTTTATCCAGTGCAGCCTGGATTAGTCATGGCAGATAGTAGGACTGTGCTTCCACCCCTGGGGCAAGCAATTCCAGGTGTACACTCCTCCAGGTAAAGACAAACTGTGGCCTGCACTCTGCTACTAAAGGAATGAAGAAAATTGCATTTTCTTCTGTAATTTAAATTTCTTCTTTAATTTAAAATTTTTAATTCCTTGGACAGTCTTTCCACAGGCGAGACACAGGCCAGTACCAGGGAGGAGATGGTTTCTTCATACAGACAGACTTTGGGAACCAAATTGTCCATATTTTGTTCTCCTGCTGTCCAGGACATCACTGCCAATGAGCTGACACATGACACTGGCCACAGGAACTTCCAACATGTGGTTTGTGTACACTGGATGTCATCTGGGTTTACAGGGGATTGGATTTACAGGAGCCACTTCCAGAGGCTGAGAGTTTCTGGTCTTTTCCCAATACCTGCATCCTGGGACAGGAACCCTAATTGCCTGGGTTCCTTGGAGCAGCCAGGTAACCATGGACTCACCTCACAGCTCACCTGAGGGTAGGGATGGGGTGATTATCTCTGGCCCTGCCTCCTCCTCTGGTTGTGAGGGTCCTGCATCCTCTTCATCACTCACTACACAAACTGATTTGGTCCTGGATTTCTCATTCTGACTGCTCCTGGCACAGGTTGTCCCTCTGGTTTGGCTGCAGTTTGAGTGGCCACAGTGCCTGCTGCTCTGCTTTCCTTCCCCTCCCCCTGAGGGTGCTGTCCAGTAATGAGCAGTGTCCAGCAATTAGCACACATTGCAGCAACTTCTCCCTCTTTGGAACTGCCACAGCGATTTTCTTCCAAATATTCTGCCACTTTACCAAGGTCTTGTACTTGTTCAGGGGTGAACTTCCGAAACAACTGGACAGAGTACTCCTGCAAAAGCTAGCCTGTTTTCTCCCACTCTCCATGCTACTCGTGACTATCCACCTCCAGGGCAGGTTTCTGGGCAACTTCCCTAAAAATCTCTGCCCTGACTCTAAACATGCTGTGGACCATACTGAGGAAACCTGGCAGATACAGCAACAAGAATATGCTACAGGACAATTATTTTGGTCACATCTGACATATTGCACAGTTTTTATGAAGGAAAACTCTTTTGGCTGAAAATTGGCTTCAGTTTGGTCACTCTATTTACATAAAGACATGCTACAACAACCACCAGGGCCACAGAGAACGCTTTCCAAACCACAGTCTGGGTAAGTTTACAACCTGTGAAAGTTCAAGTCCTTCACAAGCTGTTCACATGCAGGGTGAAAGTGAAGGCAAACAAACTGAAGACAAAGACACTCCTCCCCTTGTCCCCTCAGCCACCCACCCGACTGAGTCACTTACCAAAGTTTAGGAAGACCAGCTTTGCTTGAATAGCAGGGCAAAGTTTTACTAGAAATGGGATGGCAATGTACAGTCCCACCAACCAGAGCAGTAACTTCCTCAGTCGAAACCATAATCCGTATCGCCTGTATAAAAGAAAAAAAAATAGAAAGAGCTGAATACAGCAGAATTTTTATGGAGCAATTTTCACAATCATCTGCATGTTTGGTGTTTTTGAAAATCTGGTCATTTACACTTTAAACAAAGCCTAATTTCAAACAGTTTGTGTAGCCTCAGTTATTTGAGAGAAGCAGAAGTAACCAAAATACCAGCTGATGACAGGCAGCTTAGACAAAGGGAATAGAAACTCCCTACTGATTACATTTTAAAAGACTCTGTAACAAGAGCTTTTTTTCCCTGCTGACTTAACAGATTTTAGAATCTCTTGAATGCACATCACATGTTCATCTCCAAAAAGTAGCCTGACCGTACCTCCCATTTAGATCACTATCAGATTTTGTTCGGTTAGATTTTCACCTATTTTGAGGAATTATGTGCAATGGGACTGATAAAGTCACACACAATGTCATGTATGGACTGGAGCAGACACTGCCTTGTCCAGCTAAAAGGGTTCATACTGCTCAGTGCCCTGGAAAGTAAGCCTTTCTGAATTATACGACATAATAAATTTCATAATCTGCAGTATTATTCTCTGTGAGTCCAGAATAAATTTGGAACAATTACCCCAATACTGTTTTCTCTTGCGTATTCTGATTAGAAAGAATAAGCTACAAAAAAATCTTAACCAACAACAAAAAAAACCAAACAAAAAAAAAATCAAATAACACACAGCAGCAAGTTAAGCAATGTATCTCAAAATTCCCTTTATTGTATCAGAATAACTACAAAATACACACTCATATGTGTGTCTATATATGCACATACATTTACATAAAGGCATATTTGTAATGATTTAGTTGATTAACTTTCACGTGCACTGAGGTTTCTCAACCAGCCCAGCAATCAAGAACTAAAATTCATAGGAAGCCTTCAGGCGACACAATTTCTGTTGCTTTTCAGCAGACAGTCTTGAGCAAGAATCATATTCCATGCCAGTGAGCAAACAGTTCTCAGTATTGGGAACTGCAGGCAGCTGAAAGCAGAGAACAATTTTTCCAAAAGGCATGAAATTATTAATCTCCCACTTGGCAATTCTTAGAGCTGACACACTGAACTTGCTCTAGACTAGTGCTAAGAGGGTTTAGCCACTGTCAGCTAGTTGAAATTGTCAAATAGAGAGCCTTAAGACCTCTTTGCTACACATCAGTACAAGAAATATGAGTGTACACACAGAACTGGGATGGAAATAGTTTAATCATGCACCAAAATTTTCAAAATCTCAATAGCTTTTGTAGTCCAAAAGCCAAGACTCTCAGGAATAGTTTCCCAGCATAGAAAAAAGGAGACATTCCAATCTCCTCCACTCAGCTAAGTTTTTGTGATGATTGCTAGGGTACTCACAGGGCTATCCTCTATTTCATCCAAAACCTGCCTTCACCACATTATTACCTGCCTACCTGTCTGCCTCCTCACACCCTTGAACCACATTCTGCACTTCAGAAATATGTATTATCAAAATTAAAGCCCTTTTCTTCACAAGCTAAAGCAACTGTCATTTTCCAAGAGGGGGAAAAATATATTACTAAGACACTGTCACCCAGCTGTGGCTGGAACAAGCCCACGTTGAAAGGTTCAACAGATTTTTATACTTCCCACAGCAAAACTGACAATGAAGAGGTAAAGAACTCCATCAAGGCTTTGAGTGACATTTCCACACCTCAAGCCCACCTTCCTAAAGTAGTAAGAAAAGCAGAAACAGCAAAGGACTGGTAGAGGAAATGGTACAAAAGAGGAGCTTTAGAAGAACATTAGTGAGTACCAAAGCATCAGACTGACCTACCTCTGCCCACAACTTTGGGAAAAAACCCTAAATAACATTTTGTTTGGGCTAATCACAGCTGATCATTGCTCCCTACTCTCAGAATAAAGCCAGCTTTCCACAGCCACCCCAACATCAGCACCCACCACCTACTTTCATAGCTGGAATGGATTTGTGGAAGACAAAGGGAGATCACTAAAAGGTAGCTGACATTTAACTGCTGAGCAACTGGACTATAACTTAGTTCTCTTCAATGAGAAAAGTGTGTCTTTTTGTTAAAACGTTTTGTCTAGTTATTTTTTCACTTAGATCTACTCACATTCATCTCTCCTTATTGGCAAAAAGGGAGTGATTAAAGCTAAAAGGGGAGGTAACTCATTTTGGAGTTAAATCAAGACACTCTGTCATCACCACCTTCCCAGTAAGAACCAGAGTACAGGTGAGCAGCCAGGCGGGATGGGACTTTCCAGCAAGTCTTCCTGCCTGGGAAAAATGCAGGAGCCAAAAAGAACTCTCCCAGAGGAATTTTTCACATGCCAGGATTTCAATTCTACAGAATAAAACCCCCACTCGCTTAGGAAGACAACAGAGCCGGGTCTAAACTCCTCCAGGCACAACCAGAGCACATCAAAACACCCAGAGATCTGGGTGGCAAAGCACTTCCCATGGCCCAGCCAGAAGCTGGAAGCAGGAACAGAAAACACTGAGGAGGACATTGTCCAAGTAACGCTGTCAGAGCTCAGGAACGATTCCAGTTTCTCCTTTTTGGAGACTGAACTGAGGCATCCCTTTCTTTGCTGCCATGGCCCATGTCAGATGCTAATCAGCCACATGACATTTACACCTCATCTCCAGGGAGATGTCTACTTACCATGTAACCAGGGCAAAGCTTCTATCCACCAGACAGCTTTTCTCCTGATAAACCCAAGAATACGTGTGCTGAAGTACAGACATTATGAAATTATCAGGTAAATCTTCAGTGAGCAATTTAGCTAAATTAAACTCCCCTTGCACGGTAGAAAAGCTATTTCAGGAAATACACGCCCTGCAAAAGGAAATTTTGGTGTGCTCAGGCAAAAGCAACATACTTGTCACCACCTGCTCACCAGAAAACTCAGCAGGTCTTAGTTGGAAAATATAAGTGATGTAGAAAATAAGCAGCTGCAAACTGAAGATATTTAAGAATATCAGAAATTGATTTCCTGGAACAATAAAAGTAATGTCTAAAAAAAACCCCAAAACAACAAAACATCTCACACAACACAGAACACCCAACCCCAAGTCAACCCAAAATAAAACAAAATCCCCAATATCACATTTTCCTCCCTGCATTTATCAAAGGCTTTTGCCCAACATCTGGGTTCTGTCCAAACATAGGCAAAATCTGAAGTAGTTTTTGCTTCATGCAGTTTCCTGAAGTGAACATGAAAAAGTACATTCCCTCTCCAGACATACTTAAATCTGAGAGAAGGAAGTCTTCCCTGCAAGTGTGACATCAGAAACAGAAGATTTTACTTGTAACTTACACCTGGAGGAAGGTCCTACATTCACTCAGAAAAAGCACGTTTTGCATTTGGGCACAGCAGGAGTATCTGGCTGGCGAGGAGAAGCTGGGGGTCCTCTCATGACAGCTTCTCCTGAGTGCTGCCCACTCCTCTCCAGCAAATTTGGGAAGCTTCATGAACGGTGCCCAATCACCACAATCCTGCGTCACATTCTTGCATCCAGGTTCAGATTAAAACAATTTCCCCTGCAGATTATCCAAATTATTTCTACACCAGGAGTGTTTTCATCAGCATCTCCTGATCAGCTGTGCTACCAGAGTGAAAGGGCAGGCCAAGGGTGAAACAAGAGACCAAGACTGGTCCCATCAGAGCTGCAGCAGAGCAAGGACAACATTTACAAGAAACACACACAGCCTGTGCTTGCAGTCCCGAAAGGATCTATAGACAAATCCACCCACAGCCCACGTGGCCTTTGTGATCTGCCTGGGGCAACGCTGAAACAAAATGCCCACAGACACCAGAGTATGAGGCTCTGTTCATTCAGTGAATGCTGTCACTCTGGTGTCCCTCATGTCCTCTTCAAACTGCAAACCAGCAGTGCTCTCCCAGCAGGAATTCAGAGCACAGAATGTGGAAAGCCAAGACCTTGATCACACAAGGTACCTCCTGATCACCAGGTGACAAAAGTGACTTTAAGGGTGGCAGAGGAAAAAATAAAATATATGGCCTAACAAGAACACATCCCCCCACTTTCCTAACAGGAAACATCTTTTAAAAAAGAAATCAATACATTTGTCCCCTCAGACAGGGATCAAGAGCATAACAATGAGGAGGCAAAGACATGAGCAAAAGACTAAAAAAATAAGGGCCAAAGGAAATCTAAAGGATTGGGGTGATTTTTTGAGGTAAACAAAGCTGTACCCAAAACAACCTATTCTACAACTTGGAAACTGCAACAGAGTCCCAAGGCACACAGGGGCACAAAGAAACAATACAGCGGCCACACAAAGGGCAGGACAGCCCACACATCAGGTCCCTGGCAAGCCTTCCAGCTTTCCTTGCTAGCCTTGTTTTGAACAAGAGATGGTTTCTAGCCCAGGCAGGATCTTCAAGAGCACTCCTCTTCTTTTCCTGCAGAAAGCCTGGACAGTGGTGTTGCACAGGGCTTCTCCTTCCTGCAGGTCCGGAAGGATCATCCAATTTCTTTTTCCTCCACTACCTGAGCCACCCAATCCAGTTAAGCTTTTATTTCACTTGTTCCTTGTCAAAAAATTAAAAAAGAAAAAGGAAGAAACCTGTGAGCCTTCCAGCTGTGTGAATGCACAGAGACAGCCTCTCAGATCCTGAATTTGAGTTCACAGGCAGTGTCTCTCCTCTCCATCTGGACTTGGTACCAGCAGCTTTTGGACAGCTTGAGCAGCAGCACCCAACAACGAAATTTTCCACTACAAGATTAATAGGAGCTCTTTACTCTACAGGTTTGCTGCAAAACCTGCTTTATGTGCAGTTCAATGCAAACTGAAAAGATGCTCATGTCCAGGGGTTTGCCCCCTCCTGGGTTCTGTGCACAGTGAACAAACCTGCATGGGCAAACAGGCAACCACGACTCACTTCAGTCTATTTCAGGCACTGCTATACTGAATTCTCAGAGAAATCTGCAGCCAACTCTTAATTCTGATTCACTGGAGCTACTGTATAGAGAAAAGGGAGGTTGAATTATAGAAAATTCATCCAATTCTGAAAACAGATCTTCCCTGAATCCATGAAAGCCAGTGGGAACAGTAGTATCTGCTAGAACCCTTAGCATCTGAGTGACTGATCCCTCCCTTCAGCACTAACATCCCTTTAACAGGATGAGTTCACTGCAAAACAACACAAAGAGAAAAATCAAATCTCCAAAATGCATCTTGCTATCCTAGGGATTAAGCAAGCATCTAAAAAAAAAAGTCAAACCCCAATCCTGGAAACAAGACACAAATGTAAAGGCATTGCTCTTCCCTCCCCCCCGCCCTAAATTTGTTTCATAAAACAACTAAAAATATCAGGTACAAAAACTACATGGTAATCTGCATTCTCAGAGAATTTTAGCTTCAATCAGTTCCTGAAAACTTTTGCTCTTGGAAAGATCTGGAAAATGAGAAAATAAGCTCTACTAGATTCCTTCGCCATCTCTTACAAAAAGTTCCTTAAAATCTTGAACCTTTGCTCTTTCTGAAGAAATATTCTAGTCTCCCTTTCAAAAACTAAACTGCAGCATAGCACTACCCCACCAGAAGAGAGGCTGGGGGTGCAAAAGAAGCTGGGAGGGGACACAGCTGGAACAGCTGACCCCAGCTGACCAAAGAGATATTACAGACCATATGGCATCATGGATCAGCATACCCAGCTGGGAAAAGAAGTAGGAAAGGGGGGATATTCAAAGTGATGGTGCTTGTTTTCCTAAATAACTGCTGGATTACTTAGGAAGACAACTACTAGTCTTAAAATGTGATTATTCCAAGCAGCTGCATGGTGCTGAGTTGACAGTTGGGGCTAAAACACAAGTATCATTTATTCAAAATAATGAAGGTACTCTATTGCACAGAGCCATGCAGAACATATAAGGATAAAGGACTTCACGATTTTTTCAGGCATCCAGCAGTGGAATAAATTGTTACTGACACATGCCATGTCTGTGAAAGACACAATTTGCTTTTTGATGTTTCCAAAGAAAAGCTGATCTTTCAGCTATTGGGACGAGGCAGGAAAGTCTGGGTTACTTATTTGTTCTTTGACAGCTTCTATAATTCAAGTACAAATCCTTCTGCATATAAACCCAAGCACTACCATTAAGAGCTTTTAGATCTGTTATCTTGAAGTCTCAGACAATTAATACAAGGTATAATAGTATTCTATGCCATCAAAGGCACAGAAGATTCAACAGCCAAATTTGTACCTGATCCTACAGCTCTCATCACTGTAGCATTCAAAATGTTCATCACTTGACTTAAAATAAGCATTTGAAATCAGGGATGTTTTAGTCATGTCACGGATACATGAATTGCAAGGAGGCTACAGGAGATCCCAAGAAGTCACCCAGTCCCTTCTCGTCCTAGAAAAGACACACTGTCTGCTAAATTCGTCCCACAAACACTTGAGACAGCCTTCCTAAACTCCCTCTGGTTCAGAGCTAAGCTGAATGGGCTAAAGTTTGCCAGGCTCATGCAACAAATCAGACTATTTATCCCAGAAAAAACGAAGGCGACCAGAATACATAAAAAGCTGAAGAATTTGCCCACTAGGCAGACAGAAAAAAGCTACCCAAATCTCAAAATCTGGCTAAAGTTACTAAACATTCCTATTTGCATCAATGGATAAGTGGGAGAGAGAGGTGAATAAAGCACTAAGCAAACCTTCTTAAACATTTGCCTTAAAAAACTAGGATGAAGCAAGGTATCCAAGCCTCCACCAGCAGAGACTCAGCCCAGGAAAAGCTACAGCACTCCACAGTGCTAAACTACTTAGTTTGACTGTACCCAAAAGCAAAAATTTGGGATGTTCTGCTATTTCTCTTTTAATTAAAGACAAATTAACAGGAATAATGGGCTTAATAAGGTGGGGGAAAGGCAGCAGATTTAAAGCCTCTGGGTTTTCATTTTAAAAACCCCAAAAAGACAAAAGAAAAGCAAGCTGAGTTTTTTTATATTCTTTTCAGACATGCAAGCTCTACCTTTGGATTTCTCAGAATATTGTGACAGCTTATTTTTTATAAAGACACACCACCATCAATGATGGAAAGTGAAGGTGTCCCAACAGAGGAAAAAGCTCAAAGCTCAGAAAGTACAAGATGTCAGTACACTCATAAAACTTTGAATTTCCTGTCAAATGCTAACAAACAGTTCTAAAAATAAAAAACACCACTGGCTACTGAAATTTATTCTTCTTTGCTACTATTATAGAAAAAATACTTTTTGTTTTCTGATTCGGATGTTGTATGCCTAAAGCACAGCAGAAAGCTACCATAAGCACTAACTTATTTCTCTGTTCATAGCAATATCACAGAGAGACCATGAAAGCTTCACACACAACTCCAGAGAAGTGCTGCATGTCAGCAAACAGAACCACAGTATTTTGTCTATATGCTCACCAGCACTTTTAGCACCTCACCCCTTTTTTTCCTTTAAAAATGCCCCATTTAACATCAATCAAATGCCTACTGAAGCTGCTTTCAGTTAGGCCTTCTGGACTTCTGTAATCTTTAAAAATTTCCCCCCCCAATCACTTGCAGTCAGAGAATTTACCTCAGTTCATTTGACAAGCTCTCCATGAGTAAATTATGCAGTTTATCACACCTTCCACTCACTTCCACACCCATGCAGCCTGAAGCTGGCACCAGTTAGTGTGGCCACAAAAAGAAGTTCAGTGTAGAAAAGACCCAACCCTGTATCTGCATTGTAACAGATACATGCAAATACACATAAAATTAGCTTTTCAAACAGGTAAGTCTGTGGAGATGGTTTGGTAGCTGTGGTAGAAACACCTGGCCAAAGAAGGAGCCTCCAGGACCTTTTCTTCTGGTCATGGCAGCAGCTTACCAAGATTGCACAACCACTGCCTTGGACACATTCCTTTCCCTCCCTTTATTGCAAATCATCTATTCCCACAAAGCATCTCCTTTTGGCTGGGGTAAGAGCTTCAGGCAGTGTTGTTCCAACTATCTGAATGCAGATGAGGTTTGAAACTTTAAGCTCTCAAATTGCCCCACTTCACTACCTTGGTCCCCTCTTACAGCCCTGACTCTCAAAACTGCTTCTGTGCCTACTTCTGATTAATATCAAGATTAAACATTAGCTTAAAACAGTAAACAGCAAGAAGGAAGCAATTTAACCAATCAAGAATTCAAGAGATATCAAGAGATACAACAAAGTAAAGGAGGGCATCTCAATTAATCGAGTTTTTCTCAATTTTTTCAGGAGAGGCCATCAAGCTTCAGCTATTGAGACCTTCATAACCACGTTTCTGCTTGGAGAAGAGGAAAAGATCGTGGGTAGGACCTGAAAGAATCGAGATCCTGATGCATCAAGGGGGGGGAAATGTGGCATCAGCATTCAGGGTAAGAGGAAAGCATTGCTGATCAGTCGGTCGATAGCACTAAATGCCAGCAAAGGTTATGCCAGGACTCAGAGCGCTGCAGGAAAAAACAAAAACAAGCCCGTGAAGGGAGGGAAAGGCAAGTCAGTGTACAGCATTAATGAGCAGAAATAACAGAGCAGCTTGCAGGTAATGCATGGACCTTTGTCCGTGGAACACGCTGGCAAAAAGCAGAGCAAATGAAGCAAGGGAGGGAAAGGCTCACACAAGCATTTCCACACCCACAGGACAGGGACGTGAGACATCTCACTTTTCCCCCATCAGCACCCCATCCCTTCCCTATGCCATGGCTTGGGCTCGCCTCTTCACAACCCCTGCCCAAGCTGACTACCCTAAAATGCAGTAATAACACAGCTCATCTGATAAAATCACTATGCATTGGCACCTCCTTTGAAGGGCAGGAGCTGGGAACATCAGTCTTGATAACTTACATTCCAGTTGCATGAAATCTACATGTTTCACAGACCAGGAGACAAGAATCGGCTGAACACTTGGCAATACAGCACCAAATTATTTCAAATGTATGCTGACAGCATGGCCTAAGCAGCAACTATGTTACTTCTCAATGCTTGGGTACACCGGTATTAGCATTAGTGTGACTCGTGTGTGGCAAGATTACCCTGAAAGCTACATTTTAAAAAGAAAGAGGCAGATGCTACTGACATTTTAAGTGTGTAGCAAACAACGAATAACTAAACCCCCGGCAACTGAACAACTGACTTTTGGGACAGAAGAGCAGGCTTGGGGATTAGGGTTTTAAGGCTGTTGACTTTTCCTGAACGCATCCCCTGCAACACCCGCTTAGTTTGTGCCAGAACCTTCCCGGGACGAACCTTTGTTTAAATTCTAAGAACATACCTTCTCCAGAGCTCCCCAGCAATGCTGCTGACACCAATCAAATCTGAAGTCACCCACATTAGATTTTAGTCGAGCTTGGCATTGAGATACAACTGCGGTGGCAAGTACACTCCCTCCACAGCGTTTACCAAATTCTTAAGTTTTCTACTCATTTCACAGCTGACAGCTGGTTTATATTAAAGGCACAGCCCTCTCACTACTCCATGAGCCGGGGAACACATTAGCTGTCTGCTAATGGAAGAGAAAAAACCAGAGCATAAACACCAAAAGACTGAAACAGCACTGGAAGTGCAAAACAGAAGCTTGAGACCAGCCGAGTCTGGTTTTTATTGAAGCAGTAAAGCTCATTTCTCCCTACCACGCTCACCTTCATGGGGAGGAGTACGAAGGTGCACAAGCAAAGGTTGAAGAGCAGAACTAGTTCAGACACGCAATGCTCCACCACAGCTCCTAACCTGCATTTAAAGCCACTTGCCTGCTGAATGCATACAATAATTGAGGCAGCACACAGTACAGCCAAGCCAATTCCCCCACCACCAATTACCACTTGTTAACATGCTGTAAACCTGACAGACTTGCATGTGTGTGTTAACCTTGCAACAAGAACAAGAATCCAGATTCACTCTTTGTTCTGGTGGATACATGGGAGGGAACAGATCTGTGTTTCCAAGCAGCACAACTCTGTAAGCATGAAATTATCTTTCCACATAGCACTTCCTGTGAGACAGCCACACAGCCTTGAGAATTACCACCAGCAGCAGGCTCTGTGGCTCTGGCTTCTGTCTAAATCACCTGAGCAAAAGATTCATTTGTGTATTGTAGACATTTTTCCTTTCAAATACATGAAAATGGTCGTCTTATACTTCCCAGCTGAAAAAGCTCTACTTTTGCTGGCAGAGATCAGAAGCCATTCCTTCTCAGAAGCCTGAAGAAAAAGAATGTTTTTGTGTTAGCAGTGATACTGCCACCTTTTAGATTCAGAACACATCGTTAGCAATACATTTTGATTACAATAGACCAACTGTTCCCCGTTGGAAGCATACAAGCAAACAAGAACATTAAACAATGCCAAAACATTACATATGCTTACTGTCAGCCCAGCACAGTTACATTCAGCTGGCAGTCACAGTGTCCTCTGTAACTGTGACCCGTTTAAAAAGGGAGGCTTAACAAACAGTGCATGGCCATAAAACAACAGCCATAGTTAAAGAACAGATGTATGAGCAGATACAGAACTGCTGTTGGCCCTGACATACTTTGAACATGGGGTTATTTTGCATATAGCCAGGCAGATTAATCTGTTTCTGTGTTCATCTGGGCTTTATTTGGGGATTCCAGCTCTAGCTATCATCTTGTGGAAGAAAGAACTCCAAAATTACAAAGGCTTAAAAAAATTACTGACAATTAAAACTAAAGCCATTGCTAATACTACAAAACCTTGAAGAGCCAACTCAGAAAACACAAACTCCAAGGTGAAAAGAGGGTGTTGGAGTTTTAACTTAACTGCAGGGAAACAAAACAGATCCACAGAATATTCCAGGTTGGAAGAGACCCACAAGGATCATCGAGTTCAGCACTGGAGTAAATGGCCCACACAGGGATTGAACACACAACCTTGGTGTCATTAGCACCACGCTCTGACCAACTGGGCTAAGCAGCACTGGCACATCTACCTGCCAAAGTTTAAAATCAAATGTGGTCCCTCCTCTGGCAGTCAAAAGGGGAAAATAATGCTTTACAAGAGACAGCACAAAGCTATTGGAAAGTGAAAGCAAGGGTCAGTCACTGCATTTCTGCTGGATTTGCAAGAACAAGAGAATGGGCTATTTCCAACGATTGTGTGCAATTCAGTTTTCACATTCAGCAGAATAAAACTCGTATTGTCAGCTTTATTCCTGCTTCCTAAAGCTGCTCTGAAACGAGCAAACTTTACAAAACTTTACAAAAAGTGAGCTAGGACTGCTTTAAGGGAGAAAACAGTGCCACGCTTCCTTTCCTGAGGATGTCAAGAAGTCTTAAAATCTATTAAATCCTTCAACACCTTGAACCCACTTTGCTCCACAAGCAAAGATGCTGCAACCTGGAAGCCCTGACTCCAAGTTTCCAGTTTACATCATCCTCATTTGTGTAGGCTCCTCTGTCTCAGAAAAGACACCCCAGGGGAAGCTTTGCTGCCAGGGGAAGGGAAACCAGGTTCTGGACAGGGTAAATGCATTTTCTGTTCTCTGCTCTGAGCTTGCACAATGCCACTGAAGCATACCCTTTCCAAGAGGGTATTTCTTCAGTTACGCCACATGAAATCCTTTATTCTGCACACCTTTAGTAAAAAGGGAGATGAGGCCTCACATGACCTTATGTCCCTTATTACTCAACACTAATCTCTTTTGCGAGAGGAATTAACAACCATTTTAAGTGGGTACAAATTGGAGAGAGAGTTTTGAACAAGGGCAGCTGTGGGACTTATCTCGAATGTTTTCAAGTGTTTGTGTTTTAGAAGTTAATTTTCTAGTCTAACAGTCTTTTCTATTGCTCTACTTCTCAGTAAGAGTTACAATCTTGAAATAAATCTGGGTTAAACAAACACTTTGATTTGGAAAGTAAATAGTCATAGTTCCTGTTAGCTCGGTGAATGATCAAGGCACTTGACAGAGTCTAAAATTAGGAAATTCTCCTTGAAAGTTTAAATTGCCTTCGATAAGAAAGAGGCAGATTTCTGAAGCCAAATGTAGCACTAGTTTCACCAACTGCTTAGAGAGAGAGAGAGGGAGAGAAAGAAAGAAAGAGATGCGTGCCAGCAAGGCAAAAGTCCACAGTGAGGTGGCAGCCTCACTGTCTGGATAAGGGATATTCAGCTTACAGAGGTGACTTACCTAGAACTGCTTCACATGCTGTCACCACTCCTATCCCACAGTCACAACCCCTACCCTCTCAGCCCCACCATCCTGCCAGCTACACTTGTGTCCTGGTGACCTCTTCACTATTTGGCCATCTGCTCCAAACTGCTGACTTCCCTATTCATCAACCCTTATCAACCCTCTCCTCCTCCCACTTTTATCAATAGTAGCTGATAACCAACTCATCCTTGGGATGGTTGATACACAAAATTACACACCCTTGAACCCAAGCATCAATCCCACTATAATTCCCCAGTTGTTTCTCTCTCAACATTGAAGAGTTGTTTCTTCTTTGATAGAGATAACCTGCTCTCCATTAGCAATGCAAGCCACGTCAATAAAATAAACTACAGTACAAAGTCAAGTGCTTTGGAGAAACAATTTTACTGCTGATACTTTGATCAACCTGGCTGTAATCTTGACAAACCTGTCACATTTTACAGTGTCCTTCCACAGGACAGATCTACTTATATATATTTAGCTGTTAAATCTTCTTCCATTGAATTTCAAATTAACTCTTGCAATTTAAATTCCACAGACTCCACCTCAGGCTAATGGCTTTAAAGTCTCCTAGGTCTCCTGTTACCCTTTTAATACAGCTGAAGCACTTTCTTTTAATCTTCTTGTGGTACTGATTCAGTCACGGCTACATTAACATAGTGTTCTCACGTTACATCCTTAGTAAGCCTCCCTTGCTTGCAGTCACTCACTCCCGATGTCAGAAGCCAACCACTACTGTAACACCAACAACATGACACAGGACAGCTGCCCACCGAGCTTACAAAACCCCAGGTTTTATAGGGGAATTGCTGTAGAAGCCTATTCATTAATTTCACATCCTGAAATGACTACCAAAATAATCTGACCTGCCCTTCAGGCCTAGGAGGACAAAGTAACTTGGCTGCAGCCTCTTAAGCAGGCACCACTCTCCTTTCAAAGGAGCCCAGACTCAGCAGGCAGTGCTCTTCAAATACAGAAGTCCTGCTGGGGTACACCAGGCCTCTTGAACATACAGCAGAAAGGGGATTCTGGAGAGGAAATTATGTCACCATCGTTAGTTTAAACGAAAACACCACAAGGTTGTTTTCACCAAAAAGAAACACATCTACATTGCATCCAGGAGAAAACCTACAGACAGACTCACTGCAGTGACCTGCAACTGCATCTGCAGAGAACTTGATTCCTGGCTCAGCAATCCCATGCCAGAAAGGACAGAAAAGAACGTGACAATGCTGAGAAGATCCTGGTCTCCACAGGCACCTTCACTCCAGAGGTGACTAGGAAGCCCTGCTGGTCCCAAGAGCCACCCAAACCCCAGGGAAGTTTGGGTATACTCACACAAGCAGAGGCAATTCATACAGCTCCCAAGTAGAAAGCATTATAAAGTAGTAGCAATTAGCAATACCATGGTAATTATTAATTCAGACATTAGCCATCAAAGCAGAGCAACTGAACCCAGGGGCAAGTATGATGTCAGAAATATGGCACTGCAAGGAAATCAGGAGTTCAAGGAGACCAACTCAAAACCAGAGGGCAAATTCTCTTCAGCCTGAACACGCCTGCTTGAGCAGAGTTCTCCATAAGAGACATGAGGAAGTTGAGAAAACTGCTCAGGGACTAGAAGACACAACAGAGCAGATGCAGCAGAAAAAATGCTGTGCTCTATTACAGAAAATCCAGAGAGGCTCATGGGTACACTGGATCTGAGGAAAGAAATTTTAGATCATACAGACAGACCTGCAGGAGGATGCTAGGAATCTCAAGGGATGCTTAAGAGAGTAAACCACACCTATTTAACACCAAAAAAAACCCCAAAGTCAGTGATGAAAACGGTGAAAAATAGATAGGCTTTAACAGTAACACACTGAGGCACAGAACTGCCACATGTCAACACGATGGCTTCACAAATCTTTAAGTCCTAAAAAAAAAATCCAGAATTAAAACAACCCACAATAATAAAACTAATAACTCCCCACATTGCAGGGAATATTGTTATTTTTGCTGAATGACTTCTGTGTCTTTGAGAAAGAGTGGGGAAAAGATGAGCACAAGGAAAGAGAATTATAACGGCTGGAAAAGATGAACGAACTGGGAAGATGACGCAGAGAATGAATATCTAATGCCCCAAATAGGTAACTTGGGAGCAATTCAGAGGTATTCCCTAGCCATAAGCTGCCAAAATGGCTCACAATGCACAGGACAAACCAGGAGGCAGAGCTACTGTGATACAATTCAAATAAATAACAATTTTTAAAAGAAGTTAGACAAACGTGGAGAAAGTTACACAACCCCATTTTTGACATATCTGAGCAAAATATTACTGTGCATGCTTTTCAAGAGAACTGCAACAAAAAAACCCAAGAACAAAAAACAAAAAAGAGCCCCACACACTAAAAAAAGTCCCCACACAAAGCAAACTGCTTTTACATATTTTACCCATAGGAGGGACTTTGATTTAACCTGTATTTACCATGAAAGAAAGCACAGGCAAGCAACTGGAAACCATTGCACAGCTTCTTTGTGAACTGTGCTCAAGAACCACCGACACAGAGGCAGTTACCCAGTAGGAAGGTGGAATTGGTGAAAAAGCTGCATAACTGATGAAATGTCTCTATGCAGGCAGCCCCTTTCCTCTTTTGAAAGCACTGACAAGTAACTGGTTTAACCTGAAGACAGCAATTAAGAGAGACAATAGCACAAAACTCACTTGAGAAAAAACCCCCTTAAATATATTGATGAAAACCTGCAGGAGAACAATTCAAGTATTTATCATCTCTGCTACAATGGAACAGACTGGAATAATCATAAAAGGCTCTGCAAATACTTCTAAAAAAGTAACATCGGCAGAAAATGGGCTAGGTCTAGAGATATAAGGATGGCGCACTGAGAGGACACAGGGGCAGATAATAGAGATGGCCAAGTTCTCTGTCAGAAGAAAGACACCGCTGGTTAAATCCAAAGAGACACGGGAAGGCACGAAGCACTTCAGGATGGCACCAAGGGTCACCACACATCGCATTTGACATGCCTGAGCACACTCACTGTCCCAGGAAAATTCAGCTGCATCAGAGGCGAAGACTCGAGCAGGCTGTCGCAGCCTCTTGCCTTCAGCACCTCCCTGCATTTTCATAAAATACCCAGGAAGCAGTACTGTAAAAGCAACCTTCTGCCTCTCATGAGAAAGCACCCAGAAAGCTGCACACAACAAACAAGAACAAGGGTGGCTGCAGTGAAACTGGAACTACACTGAATTGTAGCGTCAGTCCAAAAATACCCAGCTTGTGGGATACACAGGCTGGACAGCCAGCAGGAGGGTCCCAAAAACACCCCTTCCCGGGACTTGTGCCAGCAGCCGGGGGTCTCTAGCAGCAAAGGCAGCAGGGACAACTGAAGGGAGCCTGAGGGACAGCAGCTCCTCCAGCAAAGCAGAGCACAGAATATCAAGGAAGGCAGCTCACACACATGGGATCCAAAGCGCTTCACTGCTCCACAGCTTGGAGAGAAACAGAAACAAGTTTTAACATTTGCAGCAAACAAGCGTTTGTAGGAGAACTGGAGAACGGCAAAATTCATACTTCACACCTATAGTCTGACTATTGGTAGGGATTAAATGAGGATCAGATAACGATGAGGTCACAGAAGTGAAGGGTAACATGCATGTGACCCTTTATCACCAGGATCAGGGTTCAGCAGAAATGAGACAGGAGAATTTGCTCTGGTATCTAATGCCAGTATTAAGCTCATTTGATTTTCTCTATTCTCTGTACTCCCACATGAAGGTTTTCCAGATCTACGGCTGCTCAAACACATTTCCTCAGAACATCACAGCCACCGACCACAAAAATGAGTCACAGCAAGTACCCAAAACACAATGCTACATTAATATCCATCTAACACTTCCAATGCTGTCACCTGGAAGATGCTACACAACAGAAATATTAGAGGAATGGCCATCCACACAAAGTACACATACTAGGAAAAGCAAGCACTGCATATTATTTCTTTATTTACTGCATTATTGCATTTAATAATTTCAGACAAAACAGCTCATTTAAAAAAAAATTCATTCACAAACTTTTAAGGGAGCAACTTCTAAAGTGCTTAGGTAACCATCATATTAGATTTTACTGCTATCTATGGAAGAAAATGGAAATACCTATATTTGTTCATTTCTGGTTGTAAACCACTTAAGAAAAGCCACACTGCCTACACTGTGCACTAGCTGAAGCCACATAAATCTCATTTATCAGACATACATCTCCATTACACTTAGAAGTACATGCACACACTTTCTCTGACAGAGTAGTTGCCAGTCAAAACGCACAGCCACCTCTTTAGAATGATGAGTTTCAGCTCCTGGATGAATGAGCACATTCTGAT
Source organism: Daphoenositta chrysoptera (assembly GCA_013397915.1). NCBI lineage: Eukaryota > Metazoa > Chordata > Aves > Passeriformes > Daphoenositta > Daphoenositta chrysoptera. The sequence continues at coordinate 102,464 of VZRO01003877.1, forward strand.
GATATGCCTGAACAACAACTGAGGGGCAAATGCAGTGCTGGTAAAATTCAAAAACACTGCTGCAAGAACAAACTGCTGCCAGTGGTGAGCCAGCACTGTGTTCTATAAACATCACTTATGGTGCTATTCAGCCTTTGCTGAGGAGCTGGATGTGAGCAGGAAAAGCTGTGCTGGAGGAGGGCACACACCAGCTCTGCTGCTGCTCCAGCGTCTCCTGGTCACTGCTGCAGTTCCAGAGCAGATATTATGCCACCTCCACCATCCCAGCAACCTTGCAGCTGAATTTTCACCTTACAGCTTTGGCAAGGTGGGGAGTAAAACTGATGCAACCCATCGAAAACAACAATCAAACACTACTTTTATTTCCAGCGGTATAAGGAATGCTGCAATGACAGCATGACCTTGCATATTAAAATATGAGGATCTAGATGGGCTAACAGCAACTTGTTGGCCACATAAGTGACTACAGTCAGGGCAACGTCCCAAGGGAGGTCACTGTATACATACATTCGTATTCTTCCTTAAACACTCCCTGCTGCCCACCAAAGGTGGGATATGGAGCCAGAAGACTGTCTGAACCAACTCAGGGTGATTGTTCTGGACAAGAACCTTATCTCTGGGCATCCTACCTTCTTCTGCCTGGACCTCCCCTTCCTGCACGCTCAGATTCACAGTTCAGCAGTGAGTATACATTTGTTATCCCATAAAAAACACTGCTGGAAGGTATTGGCAGACAGAGACACTTTGCCTGCAAACCATGGTCTGAAGGCTTGCAAGGTGAGGGAGTCAGAGAAGGTCCACTGAAAGTCAGTAAGAAAGGCAGACAACACAGGACAGCATGAAAGAAAAAAAAATCACAGCAATACAGATAATCTCAAAATGTGGAGAAGGAAAAGCGAGCTTCAAACAAGGTTCTCCTACAATGTCACGAGTTTGAGAAATACTGCTGTGTGGAATACAGTACCTGACCCAAAAAGGATGAGAGGAGGTGGGGGGCAGATAGAGGGCCAGAATCCATGTAGGGCTTTGGGAATTTCTGAAACAGTCTTCCAAGGCTGAACATGGAGAAAAATGAGGAAAACTTGCCTGCCGACCATTTTCAAATGTGTAAATGGAGAAATAAACGCAAGAAAGATTTTCACAGACAGGATGTGCATTCCCTATTTTTAGCTTGGCCCTTGCAATACAGCTGTGCTGTGTCTGGTACCCACAAAGCACCTGCCTGTCAGACCAAGTCTGCACTCGGTGCTCTTCGGGCTTGCTCAATGCTCACCACCGAAAGAGCATTTCCATTTGAGTAAAAGGTACTTGAGTGCCATTCATAATGCTGAAGCAGCCAGTAAGCCATCATTCGAGTGCCACTGGTCTAGAAGACATCCACTTGGACAGAACAGACATGCCAAATTTTTAAATGTTACGAAAGCAGAGCACTGTCACAGTTTGATCCACTGCACAGTCATGGAAACAGAGATCAACCCAGCGCCATTTTCAATTACCAAAAGCTTGTCATAACATGTACAGAGCAGTAACAGCATCCCAAAGGTTTACCTCCAGGGCACAAAATCAAATAGCTATTAGCCAATAAAAGAAATCACATTTTAAAGCCTCTGTCTTTGAGCATGACAAGTATCCACAGCTCTTTTCAAATGTTATTTGGTTTACAAGAACAGAAAATATCTCAGAAAATTAAGCAGAGAAACATCCACAACAGCTCATTTACTAGAAATACACTGATAAGCACCTTTTTTTTTTTCTAATCTGGCTGCTGTATTGCTGAAGCACAGCAATTTGGTTTCAGCTACCCAAACCAAACCACACAGCTATTTTGATCATTACATATTCTTCGCACTTTCAAAACACAAAGAACACCACTATACTGGTTTAGGTGGAACTGAAAGGTTGTATCTTGACTGACAGCAGTCGCAGAGGGCCAGGGAGGTAAGTCTTCATCGTGTATTACATCCCCCCAAAATCTTGCACGATGAGGGGTCCAGGTGATAAGAACCTTCTATTGTTACAGTCTTTTTAGAAAGGTATACAAACATTTCCCCATTATAAATATGCGCAAAACGTTTAAAACGTTAACATAGCTGGCAAAAAGCCACGGCTTAACTCCTTCCAAAGGAGTCACGCATGTCAGCTTCTCCTACTGACCCCCTAAATCTGATTCATTTATGGAAACGAGATCACTTGGACAGCCACCAGCTTCTTCCAAAAAACGCAGACATCCTACCTGCAGGGCCCTGCTGCTCCACATACGCTCTCTGACGGAAGGATTCCGTGCTAGCCATTTTTTTTTTCGGGAGAACGCCTGCCTGTACCAAAGAGGGCAGGAGGCAGCGGCGCCCAGGTACGGACACCAAACCTGTGCTGGCCAGGGCTGGCCCCGCCGGTCCCGCCACCGCCCCGCTCTCTCTAACCACGTCTTTGCCCCGAGACCTGGAGCACCGTGGGGCCGGCACTGCTCGGCTGGAGCGCGGGGAAAGCCAGAGGAGCCGGGGAGCATCCCGGGCCCGCGCACCTGCCCGTCCCGCGGGCTGCTCGGCCGGGAGGAGCAGGCAGCGGCCCTTCCCCTCTGCTGGCGGAACCCAGCCCGCTGCCGCCCCGCTCCCCGGCAGACGGTGACACGGGGATAACAAAGCCCGGCGGAGGGACGGCGGCGCTCACCTGCCCAGCGGTCGCTTCATGCCCTCGGCAGCGGCGGAGGAAGGCAGGCGCAGGCTTCGCCTCAGGCTGCAGCCCTTGTCGAGGGGCCCGGGCACGGCGGCGGCGGCGGCGGCGCGCTCATGCTCCACCGTGACCGACTCGTTGCGTTTCCTCATGCCGGGGCGGGGGCGGCGGCGGCGGCGGAGACGG